>QTSX02000158.1:0-203114 GCA_014839935.2 Entomophthora muscae
AAAGTCAAGCTTTTGCAGTCTTTGTCCAAAGGTTATGATAGATTACTGGAACTAGTATGTGCACATCTGGTTGGCCAGCTGCAGGTTTATCACAAGATAGGGCCAATTCTATATCATCAAGGTTGCTTGTGGGTCCCAGAGGGAACTATCTGGGATGAAATCATGGAGGCTCATCACACCTGCCCCACAGCAGGCCACCCAGGGAATAACAAAATGGTGGAATTAATTTACCAACAGTTTTCTTGGAAAGGTTTGATGGTGCAGGTGGAAGCTTAAGTTTGAGACTTTCTGGTATGTTTTTGATCCAAGGCAATCCAGAACAAGACAACTGGTTTGTTGGGTCCACTGCAGCCAGCTGCAGGACCATGGAAGTTGGTGTCAGTAGACTTTATTGGAGAACTTCCAAATTCCAACAGGTTTTCTGCAATCATGGTGGTGGTTGATTGCTTCAAAAAAATGACACACTTTGTTCCCTTCTCAATCACAATTACTTTGGTGGAAACAGCTAAGTTGTTTGTGAATAGAATATTCTCCTTGCATGGCATTCCAATAAAAATTGTGAGTGATCATGGGCCCCAATTCATTGCCCAGTTCTGGAAAGCTTTTACTGGAATCCTTGGTATCAAATTATGCTGTTTCACAGATTTTCACCCCCAATCTGATGGAAAAACAGAGAGGGTAAACCAAAGTTTGGAAGTCTACCTACATTACTACACAAATGTGAGACAAGATGACTGGTGTGATAAGCTACCCATGGCAGAGTTTACATGTAATAACGCCCCACACATGTCAACTCAAGTTTTGCCATTCTATGCCAATGTAGGTTACAACCCTTTATCCAATATGGGCCCCTGCTTAGTTAGGAATGTGGAAGCTGTAACTGATCAAGCCACTACATTGAAGCGGGTCCATCAGGAGCTCCAAGTTACTCTCGCCGACGCCGTGACAACTTACAAGGAATACACAGATCAAAAGCACCAGGAAGGTCCAACTTACAGACCAGGTGATCTAGTCATAGTTGATGCTCATAATATGAAACTGAAGGCCCCCTGTTGCAAATTAGAGCCCAAGCAAGTGGTTCCCTACAAAGTTAAACGTCAAATTGGTCCTTCTGCATACCAATTAGATTTACCCCTGGCTTTCAAGATTTTCCTCACCTTTCATGAATGCCTTCTTACTCCCTTTAAGGATACAGAGACTCCTTCTTCCCAACATATTCTTATGGAAGGAGAATCTGAGTATGAGCTAAATTGTATTCTGGCTTCCCATAAGAATTGACGCTGTTTGGAATATTTGGTGTCATGGAATGGTTATCCTAATTCTGAAAACTCTTGGGTTCCCCACTATGATTGTTCCAATTCCCCAGACCTGATTCAAGAGTTCTACAAGTGCAATCCAACTGCTATTGACCACCCTGAGCTTACCTTAGCTGCAATGAAACTCCCACCTGCCCACAAGAATTTCTCTTTATCCCATCTCCCAGATGGTGTTGTTGTGCCCAGGGCTAAAGCAGAGGGTAATGTCACAGTAGGTTCCATCATGCCAGGAATTATCTGGCCAAGTAGAACGGCTTAAAAAGCCAGTAAACCTTTACCAAAATTGACCAAATTAATGGATTTAAATCAAACAGTAAATCAAAAATGGGTTACGGCTGCTCCAGTCTGCCAGCTGAAACTGATTCCTCCTTGAAAACTGACGTTGCTCAATTGACGTAATTTGAGGGCTACCTGATATGAGCTTATAATCAGCATGGTCATCAGAAATTGGTCATTCAAGGGTTCTTTGCAACCTAGACCAGATACTTACTTGACAATGTGGAAGGAATAGGAGCCCAGGATCCAGGTGGTATTGCTTAGTCAATTTTTGATATATATTGAATAATTTTCACTGTTTCAACTCTTAATAGTTGATTCCTCCCAAAAATTTACTCAATAAAAACCAAATATTCCTTGGTCTAATTTTAAATTTTAAAATGCATCCTGTAGTTGGATTGTTGCACTACATTCCCTACAATCTGATTCTTAGCCGGATCATTACTGGAAGATGGGGCCCTACAGTTGGAACTTTGTTGTTGGCACCTCCCAATGTTAATTCAATGCCTGCCAATCTTGGAGTGGTCCCCCCTGTCTTTGAACCTGAAAATTGTGTTGCATCTCAATATCCTGAATTTTATTCTGAAGATACTCTGATTCTTTTACAGACTATTTATCTTGGACTACTTTGGTTGGGATTAATTATTTTACTTAATCCTATTATCTCATTTGAAAATTTTACAAAACGGTATCTGAAGCTATGTTGGTGGTTAATTATTAACTCTATGTGGATTTGGGTGGTAATTCCCCACCACTTAGAGACAGCTTCTTACTATCCCGCAATTTCCGCCCAAAGTTTTCATGTAAGGAGTAATCTGTTTGGTAGTATTGACTGTTGATATCTTTCTTTAAATCTTCCATGATAGAGATGCAGTGCTGGTCTATGGTCTGAGCTAGTTGGATCTATTCCCTTTTACTGGCTTGTACCAGAAATAGGAGCATTGGCTAAAATCATGTTTGGGGACAGCAAGGCTTTTGTGTTGAATTCTTCAATCTCTTTTGCGCTAGTAAATAGGTCTGCTCTTTGGCTTAGGGCATCAGGTACAATTTTGATCTTGCCAGGTTTGTAGCTGATTGATAAGTTGTAATCTACTAGGAAGAGGGCCCATCTAGCTTGACGCTGATTTAGTTGTTGCAGTTTGAAGAAGTATGTCAGGTTTTTGTGATTGGTCATGATTCTCACTGGATGGTTGGAGTCACACAAGTATCTTCTCCAATGTTTCAAGGACTAGATGATAGCAAGCATCTCTTTATTGTATATGGGGTAGTTTAACTCAGGCAGAATGAACTTCCTTGAGTAGTAAGCTACAGGGTGCAGCTTACTATCATGCCCCTCCTGAAGCAAAACCCCCCAATGCAAAGTCAGAGGCATCTGTTTCCACAATTAAGGGCTTATTGTAAACTGGCATTGGCAAGACAGGGCAGAAACAAAGGCAATATTTAGTAAATCAAAGGCTGACTTTGCAGTGTCATCCCACACAAAGGGGTGTTTCTCAGAGGTGAGGCAAGTCAAGGGCAAACAGATTGAAGAAAAAGTTTGGAAAAATTCCCAGCAGAAGTTTGCCAGGACCAGGAAACTTCTGACCTCCTTGCAGTTCTTAGGTTCAGGCTATGACGCCATGGCCTTTATTTTGTCAGGTGTCATTGCAAAACCTCCTTTCAGTACATTGTAGCCAAAGAACTCTACTTCCTCTTGGAAGAACTCACATTTCTGGATTTTAACAAAGTGTCCGTGTTCCTTGAAGCATGATAGGGCAGCTTGAAGGTGTTCAACATGTTCTTCAGGGGTGCAACTGTAGATGAGGATGTCATCTAAGTAGGCTACACAGCACTGATCCTTGAGTCCTCCCAAGACCACGTCCACCATAGTTTGAAAAGTGCTGGGCACGTTGCACAAACCAAACGGCATAACCAAGTATTTGTAGAGATCTTGTCTAGACTTGAAAGCGGTCTTCCATTTGTTGCCAGGCCTGATTGGGATCCGGTTGAAGGCGTCTCTCAAATCAACCTTTAAGAAGACATTGGATCCTGAAAGCAGGTCTGAGAGGTCTTCAGTGTTGGGTACAGGGTATCTGTTTTTCACAGTAATGCTGTTTAGGTCCTGGTAATTGACACAAGGATGTAGGTTGCCGCTCTTCTTTTTAACAAACATTAAAGGGGATGAACAAGGAGATTTGAAGACACATATATATCCCTTCTTCAACATCTTGTCTAAATAATCTCTTAAGGCAGCTTGTTACTTCATGTTAGAACTGTAAACAGGTCCATGTTTAGCTTGGGTTTCTGGGAGGAGGTCAATAGTGTGGTCAACTGACTGTGTTTAGACAAGACAGTGGCTTCTTCTTCTGAAAAGACGGACTCCCAAGGCTTCAAACATTTTGGGATCACAGGTTTGAAGGATTTCATGGTGATGTTGTTTAGCTCAGGGGTCTGCTGAGGGTTCAAGCAGGGAACCTCTAAGGTTTGGTTCTCATGAGTGACAGTCACCTGATGGTTCTTATAGTCCAAGTTCAATTGGTGGTCAACCCATCATCCAAACCCTATCACTACAGGTTTTGGAAGCTTCTCCATGACCTGGAATCTGGTGGACAGGAGTTTCCCATTTAGCTTCAGGGAGACAGACTCTTCACATTTATGGGACAGGTCTGTTGTCTTATTACCCAAGGTTACCAGCCGGGAGTTCCCCTGGATTGTTACACCCAGTTTCTCAGCTAGGCTACATTCCATGTAGTTGAGGATAGCCCTGCTGTCTAGGAGGACTACAGTGTTCACCTTGTGGTCATGGTGACACAAAGTGGCATCAATGATAGGATAAGACTGGGAAGCACTGTTTATTGCTAAAATAGTGGCTCATTGAGTTCCGTTAGAGCAGCTAGTGCAATTCTTGGATAAGTGGCCACTCTGGTGGCAATAAAAGCATAGCCCACTTCTGAAGTGACGTTGGTACTCTTCAGAGGTCATGTTAAAACAGGGCATACTTGCACCAGGTGTTTGGTTGCTCCAGGGTTGTCCAGTGTAGTATCCTTGTGGTTGGCTGAAGTCCATTCCTCTTGCAATAGCCAGGAGCTTGTCCTTGGGGAGATCACATCAGTGGTATCTCATTAGGCTGGTGTGATGTGGGTTTAAATTGTTTTTGAAATACAGCCCTGATATGTTGATAGGAATCTTGGCTGCCTCTGCCAGGCGTAGGAATTGTTGTATGTAGGTCCCATGTTGTCTCTTCCTTGGGTCAGGCGGATGAGCCCCATGTAGGCTTAGATCTTGGCCCCAGCAGGGGTGGTTGCAGAGTTTATTCTCTCCAGGAATTGATTGTATGAGAGTATGAGGTCCATGTCTTTTTCCAGGCTGATCAGAAAGGTCTATCTAGTGTCATTCTTCAGTTGGAGAACCACCATCATAATCTTCTGAGCGTTGTCTCTGAAGCTCTCAGGGTGGGCACATAACAGGGTGTTTATCATGATCATTCCTTTTCTGAAGCCAGCCAAGTCCAATTTTGGCAGGTCAGGAAAGGTTGTGGGAGCAGCAGAATTCTGGTTTGAGGTGAAGATGATCACTCTTGGTGGTCAGGAGGAGCAGATGTGTGAGGTTGTAAAGTGTAGTAGAGATACAAATAAATGCAGACAGAATAGTTATAATGGTGCAAAAGTAGATAGATCTTGCAAGAAAATAAGGAATCCTGAGCATAAAGTTGTTTATTTAAGATGTCAACAGTGAGGAGGGCTTCTCCTCCTCACTCTTTATACTTACTGGTAATTTTGAGACTTTTTAGTGCCACCAGAGAACTGATGGCATCAATTGCAGTTAAACTTACAATTTTCACTGGAATTTGCGTACTTGGACCAGGGGGTGGGTGCTCATTGGTTGGTATAACATAAACCTTTCTTGAACTGCAGCATGTTGAGGTGCCACATTTGTTTATAGATCCTACAAGTGATCAAGTGCCCAATTGCACAATCAAACAATTGCACTCCCAATGTACCATTTACCAATAGTTAAGAGGCCCAAATTTGATAATGGAATTGGATTCAGGGATTTGAGGCTTGTGTGCCTCTCAAATCCCGGGCCATTTTTTAGTCAAAAGGGGGATTTTCTTGCTCTGGAGGATACTTGGTAGGGGTTCCCAAGCTGTGAGGTTTTTTGCCTCTAGGAAGGCCAGTTGATTGTCCAGGGCTTTCTGGGCCCTGATAATGTTGACACTTTTTTAATTAGCAGCACACTTTACCCTAAACATTTTCAATATAAAAAATATTTTTGAATACAATATTATACTAAAATGACCCCAGAGAGTCCAAAAATGCAATAAAAAACACCAAAAGTACTGTAAATTCAGAACGTGAATGTAAAAATGTGGGATTGTCAAATGCTTGGTCCAAATTTTGAATCACTTTTGCGGGATAGCCTTTTTTAATTAAAATTGAATTCTTTGTATTTTTATTTGAATTTTTAAAAATGCGGGAACTCATAGACACTTTGCAAAGTTCAAGTCAAGCTGCATATTTCCAATGGACAAAATGAATTAACTGGAATCAGATTTGAAGTGTTCAAATCCATCAACCATTTTCATTAAGTTTACTATGTTTTTTGAAATTGCGGGATTGTCAAATCCAAGAACCAAATTTCAAATCACTTTTGAATGCCACTAGTAAACTCAAATATTAATTGCGGGAACTGGAATAAAAATTGAATGTACAGTAAGCAAACTAGGAAACACCAACCCAAATAAAGAAGCTCCACCACAACTAAAATCAAATAAAAAATTCAATCTCAATAACCATAATTAGACATAAAAAGCTATTAAACTTTAAAATCTTCCAAAACTAGAAAGGATACAATATTATACACTTCAAATCACAGATATAGAAACTCTGCTACTATTCAAGGCTAAATCAAGAGAAAATAACTACTCACAACTCAACTAATAAATCCAAATAAATACATATTCAATCTAAAATATACTTTTTATTTTATTTTTAAGGACTGTCAATTGCATTCCCAACCCACTCCTGCACCAGCCTGCGGGGCAGCCTGTCCACAAGGGCGTCCCAGAGGGTCTAAGAACAGACCCAGAACCCAACTTGAGGGGAGTCATGCCAATACACAGGCCTCCCAAGGTGTCATTGCAAGCCAACCACCTCCCACATCCCAAGCCTGATCAACCAGCCTGAATCCAAAACAGAAGACACTCTCAAGGCCTGCTACCAAAGTCTCCTACACCAGGGTCACCGGGAACACTGAGGTTACTTACACCTCCACTGTTTACCCAGTTGTCACCCAGCCCCGCACTCTTGACCCAAGAGTTGCCACTTCCTGCCCCTGCGTCTTTGACACCACCTACGAGCCATTGGCCACAACTGATGAGCCACCTGTGCCTGTGTCATATGCCACCATTGACGGCGCCACTGCAAGCAAGCGTGATCCCACCTTCTACATAAAGGTCCCTGTCTCCTGTGTTGAGCCTGGTAGCCAGGATGCCGTGGTACCTTCCAAGGGCCAGCATCAGTTGACAAATAGTGAGCGTGAAGATCTCCTCAACTGCTTGAACAGGGCAATGACGGTTTGGGATATTGTGTCCCAATTTGGTGTCACAGCCAGGTACATTGCCAACATCAACACCAAGTATGGCAATACCGGGCAAATAGCAAAATCTGCCAAAGCAAAAAGACAGCCAAAACTCCTTCAGCCCGTACACATCAACACAATCAAGCAGTGGGTAGCCAAGGATTGCCACCTGGACACACTTGCTGTCCAATCAATGCTCACCACAGAGTTTGGACTTTCTGTTTCCAAAACCCTTGTCTACAAAACTATGGTTGATTTGGGCTTCTTGTGGAAGGTGCTCAGAGTTTCTCCATACAATAGGAACAGTGAAAAGACCATTGAGGATTGACACATTAATGCCAAGACATATCTGGCACTAAAGGAGACTGGGAATGTCCAGTTCTTCTATATCAACAAATCATTGTTTTCCTCCTCACTCAGGTCCAGGCATGGGTGGGTCAAGAAGGGGTCCAAGGACGGCGTAGCCCATCGTGCAGCTGTCTGTTCCCAGACCTATTCAATGGTCGCGCTTCTTGGTCCTCGCAGGTTATATCAATACCAGATGATTAAAGGCTCCCATAACAGCAGGACCTTTCTTGATTTTCTCCAAGCTGTCAAGGAGTACCTTTGTATAAATTATAGCGGCACAACCAACGTTGTTGTGCTTGATAATGTTGGGCTCCACAAAGTGGATCTGGTTGTGTCCAAGTTCCCCCCATTGACAAGAATAGCCACTCCTCCAGCCACCGCTTTGCTGATTGTCCAATGAGACTTCTCTTCCTCCCGCCATATTCCCCATTCCTGAATCCAATCAAGGAGGTGTTTGGTTGGATCAAGATTAAGGTGAAACAAGGCCTTCCTCAGGATACTGAGGACCTTTTCAATATTCTTGAGGTCAGCCAATTTGCAATGCCACCCAATGTGGTTTCAGCATTTTACAAGCACTCAGAATCCTTCCTCCCCAAAGCCCTGCCTCCAACCCAATAAGATAAATGGGCTCTCCGGGTGTAATTTGTTTTTATTTTTATTTATTTTGTTTTTATTAGGTCTCAAAAATTATTATTTATATATAATAATATGAAGTTTGATTGTATTATAGACATATAAGAATACATAGAAAAGGTAAGTAAAATTAACTATACTAGGTATGAAGAATATATTTTTATTATAATGCATTGAATATTATATTGACTTTTGCGCTAACAAATGAATAAATTAAAAAAAGATAGAAATAGAAGTATTTTATTTAAATAATTGTTAATTGTTGATGGTACTTTGGCTTTTTTAAGCCACAAATTGGACCTTGTGTGTCATCAGATGATCCTTGTTATTTCAGTGCCACTATAGCCACGCAACACAGCAACCAATGATTTTTATGTATTCCTTACTAATTTGTACTTAGGACGCAGTTCAAGTATATCAAATATGTTTATCAAATCATATAACAAGGGAAAGGTAATTCAGATTCTAAACAATTATTTGTTTAGAACAATAGTGGAGCAGGCCGCATGATGCAGATAAATTCAATTCTCCATGTTTATCTTTGTGATAAATGGACCCATACTCGACGAGTAGTAAATAAAACATTTTTAATTCTTTTTTATTTGATGTATTGGCAACTATAACTAATGTCTTTTAATATACTTAGATATATTAATATTATAATTTACATACTAAAATTTAAAACAAAAAGTAAAATATTAATTATAAATCTTAAAAGTTAAATATTAAAGTTTAAATAATCAAAATATAACAATTTTATTAAATTGTGATTTATTCAATATCAAAATGTTTGATATTAAATTTTTTAATAATGTAATATGTATTATTAATATTTAAAATAAAAAATTTTAGTTGCAAGGGAAAATGATTTATTAGGGGAATGCAAATTGCAAGGGGAATGTAATTATATTGGGTAATTATACCCCAAAATCAAATTTTCTGCTAATGCGTCCAATTGGGACCACATACTCTTCTGTATGTGGTGGATGACTCTGGCACCAATTGCTAGAGGGGTGGCGCTCAGCACCCCAGTGGTGGCTGAACATCTTATAAAAGGCAATCAGGTGAGAGAATTGACTAGGAGATTTTTTTGGGGGCACATAGTACCCGTATAGTGTTGCTATTGCAAATGAGTCATATAGGACGTGCTCAACTGTCCTGTATCCCTGTGATGTCTTCTGTCTGTTGAGGGCTATGCGGCAAATATCCATTTGAATAGGTACATCCTCCAACTTTTTGACGTTGGTTTTTAATGAGCAGTGTAGGAGGATTCCCAGGTATACCGCAACATGGATTTGTTGCAAGGTATACTTTTCTGAGAACATGCACAATTTTTTGAAAGTTTGTACTAACCTATTAATATAGGACATTTGGTTAAATTTGAAGAGGGTTCCAGGGGGCGCCTGACTTGTATCAGCCCCCCAGGCCTCAGCAAACAATATCAATAAAGGCTTAAAATTGTTCACAAGGACTGCATCCCCAACTTTATTTGATAGAGCTTTAAAATTTTCATTAAAAATTGCAGATTTCAGATATTCATTTCATATTTGAAAATAGGTTTTTATTATTTTTTTTGTATTTGTTGATATTTGTGAAGGGGAACCTTTGAATGCTTTCATATATGTATTCTCAAAGTTCAGTTTGATATCCCCGTGAATTTCATTCATTTCTTTGATTTTGATATTTGATCCTATTTCATATGCTTCCCTTATCCATGGCAAGCACCCTGCGGGTGGTTGATATTCCCTATCTTGATCTTCACTATTAAAAAACATATTCATATTCTGTTGAACTATTTTATTTATTTGATTTTTATTTATTTGTTTTATAGGGGCCACCAGTGACTGGTAACCCCCATAAAACCAACTTGGCGTAAAAGCCGCCACTTCCGCGGCCTCATCCCCATCCCTGGTGATGACTAAAATAAATATAAGCTAAACATAAAAAGACTTACTGATTGTTTCCCCTGTGGCCCACTCAGCCACAGGCGCCATATTGGCAAACTTCATGAGTGTTGGATGCTCTTCATTAATTTTCTTAGGCTTAATTTTTCTTATTTTTCTTGTAACTTGTGCTTCCTCTTGATTTTCATTTGATAAAGCTTCTGTATTTCTTGAAGCGCTTCTGCTTCTTGCTTGTGTTTCTTTTCATCTGTTTCCATTAGGTTGGTTTCCTCTTCATTGGTGTTGATTTCCTTTTGAATTTCTGTTCCTTCAATTAGTTTGATCTTCTTATTGTTTTCTTTGCCCCCCTGCCAGAACCCCCACAAATTGTAGGCTGTGTTGTTGAACTTTAGACTTGATAAAATAGTTCCCTGAAGATTAAGTAATTTTTCTTTATTCTTTTCATCTATAATATTTCCAACTTATCCAGGGCATCTTCTTTTGACTGTATCAGTGGCTGGCCCTTGTTACTCAGCTTCCCTGTCACTATTTCCCTGATATTTCTTTCTATCTCAATAACCTTTTGAAGGTGTGCTTCTAATTTGTTGATTAAGCTATAGATTGTTGACATATTGTTTGAATTCCATCAAAAAACTGGTTTTTATAGTACTATGTTCAGCGCATACATATTTTCATCATCATTAATAAATTAAAGACAATAAATGTAAATATTGGATTAAAATATTGCAATTAGACGTCAACTCTTGATATTTTGATATTATGTGCATAACTCAATGCATTTTGTTTAATAAAATTCGTTGTAAACTTGGCCTTTTTCATTGTAATTTATCAAAATGGATTGTGTTTATATTAGAGAGTCATTAACGCTTAGTACAAATATTGATACATAGTGCATTTTACAGCCTGTATATTTACCTATTGGTAATAATCCTATAAACTTTTCAGTTGGATTTTACGAGGTAATAATAATGTAATGTGTTATAAATTACAGTTTATTGTCATTAATTGGCTGATTTTCTTTGCTGTGGCAATTGTGCATTTTCTGATATTTAAACACTAGTATCCAATTGGTTAGCTTCACATCAAATTGCATAGGCAATAGAAAATCAAGCCACTGCCCCAAGACCGGATTTGATTGGGGTGGTGGCTTGATTTTCTATTGCCTATGCAATTTGATGTGAAGCCAATCAATTGGATATTAGTGTGTAAATATCAGAAAACGCACAATTGCCACAGAAAATCAACCAATTAATGACAATAAAATTTAATTTGTTAATTCATTACATTGTTATTACCTTATAAAATCTGACTGAAAAGTTTACAGAATTATTACCAATAGGTAAATATACAGGCTGTAAAATGCACTATGTATCAATATTTTTACTAAGCGTTAATGACTCTCTAATATAAACACAATCCATTTTGATAAATCACAATGAAAAAGGCCAAGTTTACAATGAATTTTATTAAACAAAATGCATTGAGTTATGCACATAATATCAAAATATCAAGAGTTGACGTCTAATTGCAATATTTTAATCCAAGATTTACATTTATTGTCTTTAATTTATTAATGATGATGAAAATATGTATGCTCATAATTTTAAGCTATTTGAAAAATGTACAACATTGTTTTATTTGGGAAATGTTGATAATGTAAAAAGAAAGTATTATTAATTGTAAATTGAAAGAGAGATATCAATTTTAATAAGCTATCACAAAGAAAAGATTTATTTACTAAACAAAGGACAGGAAGGGAAGGGAATGGGCGTAATGAATGTTGCCTTCATCTGCGCCTGTGAAAGGGGCGGCATCAGAGATAGTGGGGAGGGAATGGGTGGTGGTTTGGGAGCTGTGGTTGGAAGGCAGGTGGCTTGATGGGGTGGTTGGGGAGGCAGGATTTGTTGACTGGGATGGGGCAGCAAGAGCAGTTTGCTTCAATTGCTTGAATCCTTCCTCCGTCACATATACTGGCTTGACAAAACAAATGGAATGGCGTGGGGGGAGACAGGGGTACTTTCTGTACTTATCACTATCACTTGCATAGAAGATGATGAGATCAAATAAGTCCTGGACGGACGTGGAAGGAAAAAGCTCACACCCCTTATCAATCTGGGTGCCTAGTTTGTTGTAGGTGGCAGGCTTCAAGCGCCTGAGGGTGGAACCAAAATTGTAGAGACATACATCTGCAAGATGCATGTTGGCGTAGTTGATGGGGTAGGACCAGCAGATATGCCCCGCAGCCCTGATTTCTTGGGAAGCCCATTCCTGCTGCTCCATCTCCACACTCATTACAACTGTGTGCACGGTGTTTTGTGTGGCCCACTCCTCCAGCATGGCCTTGAGCTCTGTCTGGTAGGCATACCCATCTGCGGTGTTTGATATTGCCAAGTAATAATTGACGCCCAATTGGCAAACTGCCAATAAAACCCCAACAAAACGATACAAGATTGGGCCGCGCTTGTACACATCAGATTGGATGCACTTCTCTCCAAAGTCTTGGATACTGGCCAAGATCTTAGCGTATGATAGGAAGATGACGTCATTAAGGGCCATCATTGCCCTCCCTTTAATAAAATTAAAAATGGTTGCATTGTATGGGTCAGTATCCACCAAAATGTGGCCACCAAGAACCTAATTGGATAGGATTCTAGCAGCAAGCACAACTCCATGCATCCATGAATTCACTGTTCTTTTGTTGGTGAAGATGCCGTGGAGTCCCAACTGGAGATGTACCTGGACCAGGGGCATCTGCGGGTCACGTTCCATAATGGCCATCATAAGGGGATGGGCTGTGTCACCTTTGGTCAAAGTACAGGCACCAGTCAGTGTCTTCTTGGTAGGAGGGCCACAGTTGGCGTGGGCTCACAGGGTTGCAGCCACAGTTGACTTTGCAAAACCCATTGCAGCTGCAATTTCCCCAAGGGACATAAGCTTGTCTTGCTTTTCAACCATTTCAAGAACAATCTCTGGGGTGAACAATTTTCTTCTGCGTCTTGCAGGCTGATTGGCTGGGGGAGGGATATGTCCATCTTGGTAACTAGTCAATGCCATCTGATTGGCTGTTTTGGGGTTCTGGGCTCTCTGGGTGACCCCATGGTTAAAAAAGCTGGTTCTGGATGCCATTGCTGATAAGAGATTTGGGTTAGCAGCTGCCTGTGCGTGATGGGCAAACAGGGCCATGCTAAAAGTTGCAGGGGAAAGAACAGTGTGACTGTACTACAGTCACATTGGGCTGTGGTTTCACAAAGAGGTTGAATTGTGATGAATTTCATAGGTTGAAATTCAAAACAATAGGATTGGCCTTGGAGAGACTTTCCAGCATAGTAATGGATTACCCAGGAATCAATTAGGCTGTACTAATTGAGGGCTGTAATGAATAATCTGAATGATTTAGATTATGAGGCTAGGTGTCTCAAACGTAATTTATTAACTGGTAAGGATAATTAATTGATATCCGAGAATATGATTGATGGGGATTGAATCATAGGGACAAAATGGTTTTGACTGTGTCAAGTAAAGTCTAGGTGTCTTAAACTGATTGATTACTGGGAAGGTTAATTAATGAGGGTTTAATTATATTGTTTAATTGCCTTGACTGTACCAAGAAGTTTGGTTAAGGTTAGCCAAAAGTAAACACCTGAATAGTGGTTTAAAAGCGCCACATTGGCAAATTCATTGGGTTAAAAGCGCCGCCGCACCACCTAATGGATTTGCAAAGCGCCAAGGCGCCACTATCAAATTTTTTCAGGCGCTGGGACACTGCCTGGGAAAGTTCCCGGGCGCTGCGGTGGCGCCTGGTTTGAGTTTTGAAGCATTTTAACGGGGTTTTAACGCAAAAAACCATTGAATGCAAAAATAGCTAAATGTAGACAATGGCGTCTATGCATTCAGGATCAATCAGCTGGTTCCCAGTTGGAACAAGGATAGCTTGGATCAGGAATAAATATATTCCACAGGGTTTTGGCGCCGGAAGTCCAGAATGCTTCAAGTCAAAGCAATACATTTCCACGGAAAGAATCAGGTGATTCTGGAATGTATTATGGCACATTCTTATAGGTTAAGAGTGTGAAGATCTTTTTGGTAAAGATCTGGATTAGATGACACCGTTATGTCATAAACCGTGTGATATGAATCCAGGTGTGATTCTGGAACCGGAGGGGTTTTCAGCTGAATGTACCCCAATTGGTATATAATGGAAACATGATAATAATTAATAAAAAATGATACTTATTTGTGACAATGGTTGCTTTCCCCTCAATCTTTTTATGCTTTGTGTTTTTGGCTTTTGGTTGAAAGAAGACTACCATAGAATGAAAGAGATGGTCTGCAGCTAAGACTATGAGAAGCAAAAAACGTGGAAGTGATCACCAGATGGCAACAAGTTTAACGCCAAGATTGCTTGCCTGGAATCCAAGCTCATCAAAGCTTATATAAAGGATTCCCTGTCAAACCGTAAAAGCGTCAGACCGGGATAATGAAGAATCAAGCATGAATTTCCTGGATCCGTCACAAACAGACTCCTGGGTGGGACTTGCAGAGGGGCCTGCGGGTTGGGAGTGGCCATAGACAGAGGCTTCACCATTAAGAAACCCAGTGTAGCCCTGCATAATTTTGCTAAGGCCAGGGAACAGCTTGTTGACTTGGTTGTTGTTGAAAGAAGACATAATAAAAATTTATTATTTTTTAAACTCAAGAAGAGGAATGTATATTTTAGTCAATTTTATTGTTAAATATGTCAATTTTGTGAATATTACGCTCTAAATTTTAGCCGTCCTAAAATGGAATAGGGTGATTTTTGAGAATGCCTGTGATTCCTAAAAGAATTTTCACAAATCCACTCTAGATCCTTTAGCATCCTTTTTGAGACACCCATAAAATATATTTATTTCAAATTCATTGCAATTATGATTTGAAACTTGGTTCTTGGATTTGACAATCCCGCAATTTCATATTTGTTAATTTTCACATGATGTCTATTATTTGTTTGACATACAGGAAATCTCAAATTGTACATAAGAATCCCGTATTTCTGATTCATGTATCTCACATTTGTTTGCTGAGTTTTGTCTTTTGTTAGTTGAATTATCTGCTCAAGAGATTCAAAATTTGCCAATTTACATAAACCAAAAAAGTCAAATTAAATGGTTAATTTTATTAAATATTTTATTTTTCACTCAGCTGAGTTGCCCGCAAAAGTGATTTGAAATTTGGACCAAGGATTTGACAATCCCGCATTTTTACGTTCAGGTTCTGAATTTACAGTACTAAGAAAGAGGAGATATAAGCGAGTATTTTTCAATTTACTATGTAAATTACACTCTTTAATATAAAATTATTTTTTATTTCATAAAATTTAAAATCCCAATGAACCAAAATTAAAGGTAAACACAATATCAAAAGCTATACAAATTATAAGAAAATTCCTTTTTTTGTATTTTATATAAGCACAACTGAAAATATCTCATACCTTAAAGATAAATTAACAAAATATAATATATTTCTTACAGAACCACATTGAAACTGTATCTTAAACTTACCATTTATACCTAAAAAGATTAGTACTATCCAAAAAAATAAATAAATATATAAAATCTAAAAGTAAAAATGCTTCAGGCAAAGCAAAGCAAAGTTTACTGGGCTAATTGAAGCCACCAGCAAGAGCAGTTGCAACATCTCCTATGTACTTCTTGATCTCCGCCACCTTATAATTCTTCTTGACCACCTTCTGGACGTCATCCTGGTAGTCCTGGTCCTTACCCTTTCTCTTCTTGGGGGCCACCCAGTTGGCCAGGTCACAAAACTTGGAAACAGTCTGGGCCTGCTCCTCCTGCAGCTTGGAGAAGAATTTGTTGTACTTGGGGTTGGACCCAAACTTCACCTTCAGGTGCTTGTGCCACACTTCCAGGCTGGACATGGCCTTCATCTCTCACTTAAAACAGGCGCTCTGGCAGTTCCATGGCGCTGTGGCCCCGCTCTTTCCTCTCCGGGCAGTCACCTTCTTGCCCACCCATTGCCGCTCAAAGTAATCAAGGTAGCCCTTGAAAATGGTGGAGTGCTTCTTAATATAAGCATCCTCCAGGAGGGCCTCAAAGCCAATTTCAGTATGCTCTGGCCGCACAAAAGCCAAGGCAGAAAACTGGGTCATGGCAAAGCAGTACTTCCCTTTACTATCATTGAGATACTTCTCAAAAAGCTCCTTCTTGCTCTTGAGGTGTTTGATGAGGGCCTGCCTAAAATGCTAAGAGCAGCCCTGTACTTCTCCATTGAAGGTGACCTCAAAGGCTCTGAACTAAGCTTGCTCAAAGTCCATTATAATCACCTTTGGCCCAAGTGAACGCTCATGAGCTAGCTGCTCTGCGGCTAGGGTGGACTCATCCTTCTCAGCGGAGGAGGGATTGGCCCTTGTGGCGTGGGTGAGAGGGGGGAGCTAGTTGGCAGGAAGGGAGCTCAAAGCATCCCAGACAATTTTGAATGCTCTGGCATAGGCCTCTATCTTGGCACCAGGCAGGAAAAAGAAAACAAGGGGGATAACCTGGGCATCAAATTTCCTGTGCAGGACACAAAGCTGCTTGAAAAGGGTTGGGCAGATTGCAAATGTGCTGTCACACAGCCAGGTGGTAGCAAAGTTAAGCTACTCCAGGTTTTGGGTTATGGTGTAGGCAAGGATCCTATCCTCCACTTTTGCCCATTGTCATGGAGCAGGAACATCTCTCCATCCTCAGGTTTCTTGAGGGCATCAGAAAAGACCAGGTCTTTGATTGTGGTGGTACTCTTGGCCAGGGGATTGATGGCTTAGCTCCTATCACTAACAAACTTAACCAACTGGCTGTGGGTTGGCACCCTCTTTAGATTGGTGGGGGAGAGGTGCTTACAGGCAAGCACAGCCAGTTGGGTGGGAGAAAGGTCCTTGGAGGTAGGCATGATCTGCACAAGGTATTATTTCAGGAGACGAGGCTATGGTTGTATTGGGCATGGTGCAGGTATGATCATCCTGAATTATTTAGACTAAGTCCCAGCACTCAGTATTGAGGTGCACTGGGCAGGAGTGGTCCTCATAGATATAGTAGCAGCTCTTGAAGCTCCAGTTGGTGTTATTGCAGCTGAAGATATAACCATCTGCTACCATGGCTGCCCCCCTTTGACGCTCATTATGGGGAAGTATTTTGGAAAGGTGGAAGGAACATTGAACTTCCCATCAATATTGCAGATATTGTGGGCCACAAGAGGGTCCCATCGGCCAGCAGGAGCATGAAAGAAGCCAGGGAAGTAATCAGGGCGGGGCTTTGTATCATCCCCAGATGAACTTGAAGGAGGGGAGTTTGGTAGGGGGGAAGCAGAAGGGGGCTTATCTCGGTGCTCCTCATGTGTAGGAGACTTATCCTTTGGAGGGGACTTTTTGGCCTGGCGCTGCTTCTTGGTAGGCTCTTCATCTGAAGCAGAGTTATAGAAACTGTGGTCAGTAACTGAATCATCAGTTTCCTCTCCCCCAGTGGAGTGAGCGGGGCTCTTCTTGAGAGAGGGCTCAGGGGAGGGCTTTGGGGAGGGCTTGGGAGTGGTCTTCTTTGATGAGACAGGCTTCTTTTTGGTGGCTTTGGTGGGCTTGGAGGGACGCTTGATACCCTTTGGTTGCTTTGAGATGTTCTTGTCCTAAAATAATAATTAAAAGGGCTTAAAATAAAGCAATGTATTTTAAAAAAACTATAAAACATACTAAATAAAAATTAAACCTTATAGGGTTTTATTGGCATTTAAAAGTTAAAAAATACTTATATAGTTTTTATTTTATTATAGTTTTAAATAACAAGTTAAAAGTTAAGAGATTTATGTAAAAGTACTATGTTTATATATAGATTTTATTTTAAAAATTAGAAAATATAAAAAAGAAAGTTAAAAATACAACATTTCAAAAAATCAAATGATTTTATTATGTAAAATATAAAGTTTCATATGTGAGAAATGAAAAGCGTTGACATTATGATTGACAATTAGTAAAAAAAGCTGAATTCTCTTGATCAACTAGAAAAATTGTAGACTTTAATATTGATGACATTAACACTTTCAACCTTTTTTTATTATTCACCATGAAAAAACATAGTACACTTAATGTAAGGTCTTGTCTAATAAGGCACAAGGTTATATATTATACTGTGTAAAGCATTTGTATTTAGGTTCAAAAGATAAAGGAAAGTAGGTACAGTTTGTAGAAGTACTTTTGAAAGACCTGCTAAAGTCTTATGATTAGACACAAAAGGTGTCATAGAGTTAACTAGTCCTAAACAAACTATATAGAACAAAGTATTTATTAAAGATTTATTTGTAACCAAGGGTATATCTATGTCAGGATATTCCCTGTGGGAATATCTCAACATAAAACTAGTCATATTATCCCTAATATTTAAAAATGGTGACAACAAGCTAATTGTTTGTTGTCTATATATCTCCATCTAATTATACTAGGTGTTTAACTCTAATAAGATCTGGAAGCAAAATGAGACCTGACAAAGTTGTACTTTACTATAGACCTAAACCTTTTTTTTAAAATATGAGAAACCAAGTAAATTTCAAAGTTAGAATTTGAAGATTTGAAAAGAAAGAATAAAGATTGAAGTAAAAACCTGTGATAGTGATTGGGGGAAAACCACTTATAATTTCAGCTTAAAAGCCTACTCTTCTAGTGTCTTTATTTATAAGGTAAAAAAACCAAGTCCTGGGGAAGATCTGCGTGGCAGAGGGATAATTTCTTGGCAGGTGGTTTGATAACCAAAGGGGAAAACACATGGTGGTAAGGAAGCTGTTGATAGCAGAAGCCAAATATCTACAGGAAGAAGGAGAAGAAGACGGCAGTTGTGTAAGCAGTTAAAAGTGGGAAGAAAAACCAATCTTTTACAATAGGAATTAAAAGAAAGAGTGAATAGAGACCGTGCATAAACGTGCAAGAGCAAAAAACAAAAACCAAAAGCGAGCCTGAACCAGAAGCAAAAGCAGAAACCAAGGTAATTGTTTGATTGAATTCTACTAATAAATTATCAATGTAAACTTAAGTTTGAACTCAAACTTAAAATTGATTAAGAGCCTGCCCTTTGGGGCAGGACACAACACTTAATTAAATTTAAGCAGGCTAGAAAATATTAACTGTTTTCTGTGTGTTTTTTTTAATATGATAAAATTAAAAAACATATAGAAATAAGTTAAAAAATTATCAAAGTTATTTATTTCTTTATTAAAAATTATATTTAGGTAGTGTAATATGATATTTTACCATTGTGTATATTGAAAGTTGTTAATAAGTCCTCTTCAGATATGAAAAGGTAAAGTGTTGACAACGTCACTTACGACATTCTTTATAGGAGGTGACATATTAATTTAAGCTTAATTGCGCCAACCTAGTTTGCTTAACTCCACCACAGCAAATGATCACAAGCAAATAGACAACATTTCCAAGTGGCAACATTATTTTTAATAATAAATTCTATAGTAACTTATATAGTAACTCACACTTAAATTATTGGATCACTGTTAGCCACCAATCCACTTAATATATTAAAGCCGGAATAAGTGCCACAGTATATTTATAAGATGAACATTTTAACAATCAACTGTATGTGCAATGTCTTTTTCTATATATTAATGTAATGAAATTTTTTTAAATTCATACTTGATTCCTTTGTTGTAGATGTTTCAGTTTCATTATTAAAAATAAGTTTGGCTTAAAAAGTGTTGACATTGACACTTTTACGTTGTGAAAATAAATAAAAAATAAACTAATTTTTATTAGTAAATGTAAAGGGAAGATCAGGTTAAATTGAGATTTTTATCAAGCCTAATATCAAATTGTGTCAAGATGGCCACAACTTTGTTGTGTTTTCTGGGTTTGCACCCCCAAATGCTTTAAAAAATGGGAACTAAGCTAGCGCAATTAGTAAAAAACATAGGAGATTTTGAGTTTGGAGCCAACAGTGACCATGTTGACAAAGCGTCAACATGGCCGCTGCTGACATCATTTTCAATATGGGCGCCGTTGCCGGTGCCATGCTGCCAGGAGACACACTAGATTGGTCCAGCAAAGCCACTGCTGAAGACGCTGAATCCTGCCTTGGCTACTCAAGGTTTGAGGCAGAACTCATGAGCACTGGCAACAACCTAGGCACCAGATCCTAGGCACTGAACTCCCGGTTAGAGATTCAACACAGAACCCACTCCATCCAAGCCTATATGGACCAATTCCTTAAGCTGAAGACTCACACCCAAC
Organism: Entomophthora muscae; assembly: GCA_014839935.2. Classification (NCBI taxonomy): domain Eukaryota; kingdom Fungi; phylum Entomophthoromycota; class Entomophthoromycetes; order Entomophthorales; family Entomophthoraceae; genus Entomophthora; species Entomophthora muscae. Next base: position 20,289 of record QTSX02000158.1, read on the forward strand.
TGGAGGATGGATCAGCCACCATTATCTTCCAAAAGGGAGTCAATCTAGCCATGAAGGGCCTGGTGAAACACCACCCACCCACCCACCCATCCTGAGCCTGGAAGTGTTACTACCTCTGGGCAAAGCGGGAGCCTGAATCAAGAAGGCCAGTGTAACCCCCAAGTATTGAGGATAAAGCTTTAGTAGCATAGAATGGCAGGGTAGGCGGCTCAAAGCCGTTCAAGGCGTAGACAATTGGATAGAGGTTTATTGCCTGACAGGAGGCTTTGGCAAGGATATTGCACTGTCTAAGGCTGCTGGCAAGGTACAGTAGCATAACTGCAGAGATCACATAGTTAGCCAAGTCAGGAGTTGGGCGAGATGACGCCAGAGGTGTATACAGGTTTGAATCCATTGCGTTGATCTGTGTTGGCTCATGGTATGATATCCCTTTGGGTCCTTGTGGTTCAGGTCCAAACTGAGCATAGGCTGGCTGGTTGCCCCCTATCCCAAGGTAAGCTATCAAGAGAGCTGTGAAGATGGTATAATTTATCTTCTGACTTGGGGGTAATAGGTTTAGTAAGGTTACTTGCTTAGTCTAGGTAGAGGATTGATTAATGCGATAATATTGAGGAGGATATTCACTCAATGATAGAGCAACCTATCATTGATGGGTTTGGCTTTATTTATACTAGTGGACCTGCAAGGCATGGTTATTGGAAGGCATGGCATTGGGGAACCAAGAGTCTGAGTTGCATAGGTTATTCCCTTTTCTGGATTGGCTTGGGTGGCTGGCAATTGAGAAGGTTTGGCCAGTTCTCAGTTTGCATTGGCATAGTGCAAGTTGGGCCTTCTTCATGCATCCAAATTCATTTACTGAATTTGGTGTATGATTTTCAATGTCAGAGAGCCTGCCAGTCCATTCCCCATTTGGTAAGCTCCCAACTTGGGCAGGAGTTCCTTGCAAGTTTGGCTTTGGGGAAATTGCCTTTCCTGGTTTCCCAATTTGGCTATTTACCAAAGGAGTGGATGGGGACTGGCCTGCTGGCATTGGAGGACAAAGGCTGATAGGTGGCTGGCAGGTGGCAGGCTGGCTCGTGGGTGTCTGGTTTGCAGATGGCTTGCAGGTGGGGCTAACAAGAGTGGCAGGCACCTGCGCAGTGGCTGTGTGTATCTGCTCAATGGTGGTGAGCGTCTGCGCATTGGCAGTGGGCAACAGCTTGGTGGTGGTGGGCTTCTGCGTGGTGGCAAAATGTATCTGCTTGGTGGCAGTGGGGCCTGCACATTGACGGCAGGTGTCTGCTTGATGGCGGTGGGCAACTTCACGTTAACAACAGGCAATGGTTTGGTTATGGAAGACTTCTGCATGGTAGCAGTGTGTCTGCGTGTTGACAGCAGGCAAAGGCTTGGTGGTGGCAGGCTTCCACGTGGTGGCAGATGTCTGCTTGGTGACGGCAGGCGTCTGCACATTGGTTACACAACTATCAGTGTCAGGAATATTCCTGACAGCCAGAAATTGCATCCCACTGTTGTGGTCTGAGGTGGGGCACAGACACACACTGTCACAAGTGACAAACTCTTATCAACCATGCTTATCAAAAAGCACCAACTACGAAACTTGAACCCTGGCATCTTGTGGGCTGCCAGCCCGCAGGGCCAGCTGCCCGCGTTTTTTTGGGCTCAAATCAGAACAGGATTTGACTTTGGAAAATCATTTTAAGCTTGACAAACCAAATTTACCTACGCCAATACTCTCCACACTGGGGGTTCCTGTTAAAACATCTAATCAACGGGCAGGCCCAGCCACTGATTCTGAAGTAACTTGGGCCCGCACGGAAGGGGAAACAGAGAATTTTCCTATAGAACGCGGGCCACCCAGAGGCGGCCAATCCCACAACCTGACTAGGGAATTTGAGCTTCCTCAGTTCAAAGCAGCCAATGAAATAGCCCCTGCAACTGATGCCACCAAAGAATGGGAAGACCTGGTAATCAGGAAAACCCGGGCCAACAAAATTTGGGAAAGTTTTACCATGACAGATGGGCATACTTATACCCTGGGCCGCCAGGAAGATGCCCATTGCAATCCTTGCACTAAAATGACATTAAACTTTGGTTCAACCAGATTATACCATACTTGTTATTAGCTTTACTTCATCTATAGTCTACTCCTTGCGGCTCCGCTCCCTGTGCTCACCTACCCCAAGAAACCGCGGACCAGCCACCCAAACTTTACCGTCCACCAGGAGCTCCCTTTGGCCCAGTACATTTTATAGAGTACCCACCCAACCCGGCGTATTTGGAGTTTACTATGGAGGAGATCCTAATCCACAACCCTGAAGCTAGAACTAGAGAGACAGAAGTCCTTTACAGAGAAGGCACCAAAATTATCCGGCCCCCTCTGCTATTCCAAGACAAGTATAACTTCCTGCCTGCATATTTGGTTCCAATGACGCTGCCCCATACCCTGCGGCCTGACCGCCTGCAAGAATCCGTTGCCACTGATGAATCCACTTCCACCCAATTATTTGGGGTGATGTATATCACCCTCACTGGATTAATTGATTCCATGGTGCCTACGAGTGGACCTTAAATAGTCCTTGGAAAATTGTTATCTTATATTGTAAAGTTAGCCCCAATCCTGTGGTGGGCTCTCCCTGCAGGGCCCGCGGGCCGTCCACCTGCGAGTTCTCAGGAACCCCCCAGGGTTGGATCCCTGACACACACCAGGAAATCCTAACCTTAGGGTTGGATTCATACTAAGTCTTGGTTAGTTGCAGGGAAGGTTACTGGTTTACCTTGTGGCCCTGAATGATTAATCTCTACTAGTTGTGGCTAGAGAGAGGTGCAAAAGTACTTGAAGACACAAAGACAGAAATGTGAATATAGCATAATTTTTTATTTGAAATAAAGAATTGGAATATATATATTGTGTAGGGTTATCACAAAACAATACAAGGAGGGTAGGATCGCTCACCACACGCATGAGTGGGGCGAGCGAGTTGCGCTGAGCAAGAAAGAAAAACAGGTGAATTTGCGTCTTTAGAAATAGATCCATTTTGAGGAGTGAAGGCGAAAGCAAGGGGTTCATCCTTGAAAGAACCCAACAAAGGCAAAATTGAAAGAGCATGGATGTTGGCATTCACAACACTCCATATCCTAATAAAGACATTATCTAGTTTTCAAATATTTTTTCCCTTGTAACTCTGCTAATACCACACAGTTACAACAGCTGAAATAATATCAACTTACCGAATACCAACAATCTGTTAGCATTCAGTGAATTGGCCTGAATAATGAGTCAATCCTGGTGATTGCCAAGTTGATGGGCTGGGTACGGCACAAGCAGGGTTGGGATGGTCATGGCAACTGTGTGATCACCAAGTCACAAACCCGCTTTTAAGCATGTTTTTGCTTAGGATACAAAGCAGCCGGTGTGGAGTTGCTAGCAACTTTTAGGCAAGGTCAAAGTCTGTACCACACTCCATTGGGTAGGTCATAAAATATAGAAGGGGATGTGGGTTATAAGGATGAACCAGGGGGTTTGTTTTTGCAAGGCAAATGTGTAAAATTGAGCAAGTTTGGCACTTGGAATTTTATTTTTAGCTGCAATTTTTAAAAGCTTTATCTGGCATTATCTCGCAATGATAGTTTTGACCATGTCAAAGTTTATTTTAGTTAAATATAGAATAATAATAGCTTTTATGATATTACATGGTTGCGCTTGATCACAGCACAATCGATGCAGATTGTGCTGTGGCTTTAGGAGCAAGTCACAAAAAAAAGATCATGAAGAGTGAAGCTTGGTCACAACTCGAGTTATGATAATTTTGGCTTGTTCCTGCTCTAGGCACAGAGAAGAAAGAGTTCCCTGCAGAGTATTGGGGGTTTAAAGCAGGATCTATAATCGATCCAATATAGCTCACCGAGGCTGATAAAAGGAGCAGATTTGTGCAACAGCTGCACCGAATAAAATTGCTCATCTCCATAATCTGACTGGGCGCATTTTATTGCTTATTCGTTCTGGGGAGCTTGGCTGCGATAGACAGGTAGGTTCTTGTCTGAAGCGGAGAGCTGTTTGAAAACAGATTGGCATATAGGGAGGGAGCATGGTTGGAGATGCCTGGTTGATTGTTTAGCTTGCATGTGCTGTTTAATTTGGATGGGCACATGTTAGCAAATACAAGATTGGATGATCACCCAATTCATTAATAAAGTGTATTATGGATATTTTGTGGTTTTAAAGGTTGAAGTATATAGAATAGAATGGTATACTTGGTACTGAGCTGTGCCTACCAGAATGTTTTAAAAGGTTCTTGGGCAAAGGGGATACGCTTTGGATATGAGGAAGGAATGTTAATTGGGGTATTTATACGTTAACAATGGGGTGAATTTAAATTTTTTTAAATTGTTTAAATTACTTTTTAATTAGTTAAATTATTTAAAATCTTTTTTAAACTATTGTTAAATTAGTGTTAAATTATCCGCTTTAACTCGTGGGCGCGTGTTAGATGGGGTGCCGAGAAACGTGTCATGTCGATCCTCTGATTGCAATCATGTTGTTTTCCAATTCGCTTAACGGGAGATGTTTTGACTTAAAATGCCTTCCACCTTAGCTTCATATCAAGCTTGGGCTGGCTTCGGGTCAGTTTGTCATCAATTGTTGTAGCTTCGGGTGAGTTTGGTTAATGATTTTCAAGGTTCGGAAGTCCAGCAATCGGATTTTTGTTGTGGCCAATCAGATTCGAGGGTGATGGGAGGATTTCTCAGTTGTTTGGTTTTGAATGGTTTCAGTAATCCAGTTTGCGGAAGCAGCAGTATGAATATTCCTAAAGGTTCCTAAAGGCGTTGGGATATATTTAAATTGCTTGGGTGGCGGGAATTAAACTAGGGAATATGCAGTTGAGGATGAAATAACGTCAAACAGCAACAGTCGGTTGCTCAGAGAGCCTAGAAGGATATAAGAAATTTGATACCAAGAACACTTCGCAATGATGCATGTGAGGACAAACTACCGCGCTGTCCCAGCAAACCCAGCTAAGCGCAGGGAGCAGTTTGGCCATGAACTAGTTGATGCCATTCTAAGCGAAGACAGCGTATCTATGGTCCGCTGTCTAGTGGAGGCAGACGAGGGCTTGGCCTTGAACTGCCTCTACTCCTTTCGGTATCCTAATTTAGAGGACCGCTTCCATCACCACCACGAGTATCTGTATGATGCCCGCGTCCTGCTGGGCGATGAGCTCCGCAACCTCAACTGCCTGCACATGGCGCTTGTGGGCGGCGATGACGAGCTGGCGGAGTGGCTTTTGCATTTTCTCGTGGATGCGTCTGTCGGCAACGGGGATCCGCGTGTCCTTCTCCTGTTCCTGGCCGCAACCTGTGGCGGCGGAAACACCCCGCTACACTTGGCAGCCTTCTTTGGTATGGCTGATGTCGTACGACGCCTGCTTGAGCTGGGTGCCAACCCCAACACCCGCAATGCTCTCAAATACCGTCCAGTAGATTGTGCTGACTCTACCGAAACTAGAAGCCTGTTTCAAAACCTGTCAATGCTCGATCACCACCCACTGCTACTGAGCATGGATCACTTGGTGTTGCGCCAGACCTTGTCAGAGGTTCTTGAGCCTAAACAGGCGCCCTGGCACCTCCCCGCCATGCCATCCAAGCTGGGAGGGATCACTCGCCTAACGCTGGACTTGCCCATCTCCGCGCTCTCCACGCCCGAGCTCATCACCCGCTCGTGCGCGTCTTCGCCTTCATCCATCGACTCTGATGTACGCCCGCCCCTGGTCAGCTGCTTCGGAAGCGACAAGGCGGCACGGCGGCGCTGGCTAGCAGGGCGGCGTGTTCAATTTGACACATGCACACTACTAGTCCATGCCACCATGACAGGGGATGCCCATTTGGCAAGGTCGGCACTTGAGCCATATTTGGATCTCCCCTGCTCCAAGCGCAACCTGGTCGAATTCCGCTCGCCCCGCCGCCATGCTACGTACTTGCACCTTGCCGCTAACAACCGCCATCCCCACATGCTGCGCTTCTGGCTCGCCCACGGCATTGACATCAACTCCCCTGATAAGGATGGCCTCACCCCTCTCCATGTAGCGTGTGCCGAAGGGGATTTAGCTTCGGTAGCAGTCCTAGTGGAGAATGATTCCATCGTCCTTGATGCTATCGCCAACGACCGCCGTGCGCCATGGGACATGACAGACAGCAGCGCCGTCCTTTCCCTTCTCCACACCGCCTACCTCTGCCACCCCGCCTACCAATCCCAAATCACATCCTCCGCCCCCACTCCCGCCGTCTCACCCAGGATTTCCAAGGACCCTCGTTATTCCTCGGCAACCGTCCGCCACCGTCGCCCACCTCCTTCCACTTACAGCTCTGCCACTGTCAAATTACGCCCCCCCAGATTTAATGCCTAACCATAATCCCCATTCATCCAGCTAATAAAATCCTACATCATATCATCAACACTTGAAATATCCATCCCAACCACTTTAAATAGGATCAACCCGTTGCCCACACAACGAAGGCTGATCCCGAAAAAGTTCCACACTCCCCTTTAAAAAGGCTCCTTCAGCAATGCTAACCAACTCCCAAATTGAATTAAATTAATCCACAGGCACCATAAATCAATAATTAGTTGTCAGACAGGCATACCACACACCCCAATAATTGGTAATATAATCCGCATGAATAAACCCCATTCCCCAATTTTTTATTCATACCACTCAGCAACTTTCGACCTTGATTTTACTACAACTTTCCATCCCAACCTCAAACCTACATAAAAGCAACCTATAATTCATCTCCATCCTGCATGGCCGTGTGGATCTCTTGCAAACAGCATCAGAGTAGGGTTGGGACGGTCGCGGCACCTGTGTGATCACAAAGTCCCACGGCTGCTCTTAGCATGTTCTGGATTAGGTCACGAAACAACCTGTGTAGATCTGTTTGCAACTTTTGGAGCAGATCTGTGTCTCCCTCCATTGGGTAGGTCACAGAATATCAAGGGAAAGCGGGGTTCAAGGATGAAACGTATGGTTTCTTTTTTGCCAGGCGCATGGTGTAGAGCAGTTTTAGTTGTTGAATATATTTCAACTACAATTTATCAAAAACTTTATCTTTCAATATCCCAACTTTTATTTCGGTTAATCATGGCTTATTTAAGTCAACTATGGCTAAATACATTTTTCTTTAAATGTATAAAGATACATACCAGCCAAACGGAATAACTAGCACGGTGTAATGCCGAACTACAGATATATGATATTTGAGAATAATTTAGAGGTAATCAAGTAAGCTTTATTGTAATAGATTGTGGCTTATATAGCGGTTTCGGAAATGCATTCAAAATTCGTTATTCGATGACGAATCGAATTCGGCATCACAACGGGATCACATGGCTGCGCTTGATCACAGCACAACCAATGCAGATCGTACCATGACCTTTAGGAGAAGGTCACATAGTACAGCAGTTACAACCACCACCAGCATCCTAAACCCACAAGACAGATCTGCATGGATTGCCATGTGGCTTGAAGGTCACTGTCATGAAAGACAACTCACCTCTTCCCATGACCCCAGGTACAGGACAGGAATCGAACCCAGGTTACCAGCCCAGAAGGCCAGGCACCCATATTTTTTGAAGCTCAATCCCTCTTGCAATTGGCTCAACATTTCTTCTTCCGCCCTGTTTCACCCATCAACCTATCAGAGAACACCGCTGGGATAACAGAGGGCCACCCCTATTATAAGGTGGAGCCTTCAACAATCAACCCTTCAGCAGCGCTCTCAGGAGGGGCATATAATAAGAGCATCACAGAAAACTTCCACCTGCCTGCCACTGAGAAGAATACCAGTTACTAAACTACTCCCAATAGTAGCGCTCAAGGACAGAAGGATCAGACTGCTCATTTCATTGATCCAGCCAATTAGTGGCCATCCTTCTCTAGTTGTCAGGGAACAATCCCTGGGCAGCCAGCCCATCAGAACTAGGGATAGGCTGGGCCATAGGCTGGGCGGGAAGAGCCTACCATAGGATTGGCACTAAATTGAAGGGGCATGCCATCTGTCATGTTCAGCTCTTGGGGACAGCATCCAAGAGGACAGGGTGAGAAACCTTTATTACAAAAGGTTTGAGGGTTGAAGCTAGCCTTGGGTTAGCCTCAGGGCAAAGCTAAAGGCATGTAACTTGATTTCATGGAACAGAAGAATAGGAGTTTCTTTTAGCAAAAAGGAAAGGGAAAGGCTGGAAGAATATAAAAGCCAGCATAGATGTTGTCAGGGAATTCTTCCATGACTATATTGATTATGTGGACACCATTCTGCAAGACACCAAAACAAAGAAAGCTGACAACAAAGTTTTGGATACCAGTTTGAACTCTGGCTTGGAGCCAGATGGGGATCAAACCCAGAACTCTAAAGGCAAGCCTAGTGTTAGTCTAAAATCAACTGTTCAACATGTATTACCTATTTATGTTGGTCCAATTCAGTCAACTTTTGCTCCCACTTTTGTTTCTAGTTCTGCAATTGTTAGTATTCTACTAGGCAACATCACTTACCGCTCAAACACTGATTGGCTGCCTGGACCACTCTTGACGCTCACTAAAACACTGGATCTATATTTTAATAAGGCTTCACATTGGTTTTACAATGATAATAGCCAGAACCACTGCTTAATTGTGGTTGTTCTTGTGGCTTGTTCTTTGAACCTCTCTATGCAATATGATATCTACAATATTATTAAGCCACATATACAAGCAATAATGGTAAAGACAATATCTTCAGCCATAGTTTTAGTGAAACTTGATTTTAAATCCCCACATACTCATTTATCCTCTTAAATGTTTGCAGCTCACCACTGGGGCATTTAAGTGAGCTCAATCAATTCTTTCTACTTATTCCAGCAATAAAGATGATTCTTTCTATTTCATCTTGCACACACTTCCATCTTGATCCTTCTTAGGACCATGAAGGGAAACTATTTCCTGTTCTGGTTTCTATTCTCTCTCCTGCCTGTTGTCCTTTCCCTTGAAGGGCCAACCCGTACCGCTGACTGGGGCAACTTCTCACCAGAGGATTCTCATCAAGAGGAGTCTTTGGCTCACAATTGGTTTAAGAATCCTTCTGGACATTGGGGGAGAAAATTCAACTGTGGTTGCTCCACTCCTAAGCCTCCTGGAGCTGATATTTCCCTGGTTTGACCCAACATGTGCTTCTAGCTTTTGGTATACCTTGTAGGGTATTATCTCCTAGGAAGGGTTAGCTCCCTGATGGGGAGGTTTGCCTGCCTAGGCCAGGAATGTTCCTGACAAAGCCAACCAAAGAAGCAGCATTTTGGTTACTATTGGGCCTAAAGCTCAAGATGGGTACTGTAGATTTGTACCCTGGCCATAAAAATGCTGGAGTGTTGGATCCTTGGTCCAAATTTTGAATCGCTTTTGCAGGATAGCCTTCTTTTAATCAAATTGAATTCTTTTTATTTTTATTTAGATTTTTAAAGGTGCAGGAACTTGTAGACACTTTGCAAACTTCAATCCAAACTGCACATTTCTTGTCGTGTTTGGCTCCAGGGGACGACATCCTGGAGGACCCGGCGGGAAATCTTTATTATGAAAGATTTGAGGTTCAAAGCTAGCCTTGGGTTATCCTTCAGGGCAAAATTAAGGGCACATACCTTAATTTCATAGAAAACAAGATGTAAAAGTCCTTTTGGCAGAAAGGACAGGAAAAGCTTGAAGATTATAAAAGCCAATGCAAATGTGGATAAACTTGTCTTTATTAGGAATAATGATTCTACTCTAAATAGTTGACAGGAGACGGTGATCACTCAATAGGAAGACAGAGTGGCTGAGGGGGTCACATTGGGATGAGGTCATACCAGGATCAACCACAGACAGGTACAATAATCTGGAATGGATGGATATTGAACCAGACCCATTTACAGAAGGCAGGGAATTTCCGAACTTGAAGGCAAAAACAGCCAAATCTTTGCAACTATCAATATTTGAAGGCCAGATTGAAATAGCATTAATTGTGCAATTTACGACATTTCTAATAGACAAAATGGATTAACTCAAATTGGATTTGAAGCGTTCAAATCCATGAACTGTTTTCATTAAGTTTACTATATTTTTTGAAATAGCGGGATTGTCAAATCCAAGAACCGAATTCCAAATCACTTTTGAATGCCACTAGTAAACTCAAATATTAATTGCAGGAACTGGAATCTAAACTTAATGTACAGTAAGCACACTAGGAAACACCAACCCAAATAAAGAAGCTCCACCACAACTAAAATCAAATAAAAAATACAATATTGATAACCATGTTTAGACATGAAACTAAGTGAAATGTAAAATTATCTAAACTGGAGATGATGCAATATTTTGCACTCTAAATTACTAATATAGCAACCACAAATCTATATAAGAATATATGAGCCACCCTCCTGATGACGCAGATATTTTTTAAAAGTTTTTTGGCCCCCGGCATAGCCAGGGGCCATAAAATTCCTTTCAAGGAAGGAAGGAGGGGGAAAAATAAAATATCAGTTTACTACAAAAGTGTTAATGTATTGCTATAAAGAATACTTGATTACAGTAGCTTTTAAAAAATGCTAATAATAAAATAGAATTATATATTGCACTCTATCTTATCATGTTGTCTTTTCTTTGATGTGTTGATAGTTCATTTGCTGTTGATAATGTGCTTGCATTTAATTGGATAGTTTCACCTCCAGTTGCCTTGGCAATAGGAAATCAAGTCACCTCTGCAACCACAGCTGGTTTCAGGGAGGCGACTTGATTTTCTATTGCCAAGGCAACTGGAGGTGAAACTATCCAATTAAACGCAAGCACATTATCAACAGCAAATGAACTATCAACACATCTAGGAAAAGACAACATGATAAGATAGATTGAAATATATAATTCTATTTTATTATTAGTGTTGCAACTGTGCTGTTTTATCAGAGTTACATGGGGAAAAATATTTAGAAGCTAGATAATAATCTTTATTGGAGAGATAGTGATTATATAGTTTGTGTGAATCAAGGATATTAGGAACAAGATTGGTGATCACACAGCTGGATGGAAGAAGGGGGTGGCTTGATCCTGATAATGAGTCAAGCGCCAAATCAATGTATCCACCGTGAAGGATCATCATCTGTTCATATTGTTGGATTTGGTAATTTGAGTTGACTTCCTAGTCTGGCTTTGGGTGACCAGATAATTGGATTGTGGGTCACAAACCTGCTTGTTTGGAACCTTGCTGGCGGGTCAAGCCTGTGGTTTTGACACACACACACCCCCCCCGGCTGAAGGTTGGCCTCCTCTGGGAGAAGGTTGTCAGGGAGGTTATCAGGAGCCCGGGTGCCGTATTGAATCAGTTGTTGCTCGGTGGCAGGCAGGGCGGTTTCTTGTTATTTCTGTCTTGCTTTGCAGGGTTGTAGGCAATTGTGGTGTAAGGTCTTGTCTTGCTTGGGTTTCCCAAGCCCTTGCACAAGGTAAGTGTTATTGTTGTTTACCTTTAGAATGATTGCTGGCCCTACTTTCTCGGGCTGTAGTTTGCTCTTGACAACATTCATGACCCAGACTTTGTCCCCAACTTCATGTCTATTGCAGATGGGGAAAAATGTCTTTTGTAAGTGTTCCTTTTCTTTGGCTGCTTGTTTGCTGTTGGCCTCTACTACTTGAGGATCTGAGCAAGGGGGACTTGACTTGGAATTTCCAGTTGAGGTCCTGTCAATGCTAGAATGATATTTAGCTGTGTGCCGTATACCAGTTCAAACGGGCTTTTTCCAGTGGATCTGTTCACTTGGGTTTGGCACACAAGTAATACAGTTGGTAGCTGCTTATACCAGTCTTCAGGTCTGCCAGTGGTGAGTTTGGCTAGGGCTTGTACGAGGCTACCATTAAGCCTCTCTATGTGTCCATTGGCCTGTGGATGGTATGGTGTTGTGATGGTGTGTTTGACTCCATTTTTGGTGAGGTACACATTGGTGTCTTTGGAGGTCAATTCTTTGCCCCCATTGGTTATCAAGATTTCTGGCTTTCTGAACCTGCTGACTATTTCCTTGCCAATGAATTGTCAGACGTTGTTGCCAGTGTGTGCCTTCACCGCTTGGGCTACTGGCCACCTTGTTGCAAAGTCAATGGCTGTGATGATGTATTTTTTATTGTTTTGCTTTCCTGGCATGGGGCCCACAATGTCAAGAGCCCATACTCTGAATGTTAGTTGGGTTTGAATAGGGAGTACAGACTTAGGCAGGGTTTTGCTTTTGGCAAACTTTTTGCAAACCTTGCACTGTTCTAACACTTCCTGGACATTGCAGTATAAGGTTGGCCACCAGGCTTTATGCTTTAGGAATTTGTATAGATTTTGGCTCTTAGTATGTCCAAGATCTCTGTGGTAGCAAAGAATGGTATCAACTTGTTGATGTGTGGGGATGTAAGGAATGGTCGTGCCATCCGACATCTTTCTGTGAAGAGTCCCGTATACGTCAGCAAAGAGATGTTCATTATTGATGACCGTTTCTTTGGTGATGTCGGTTGTACCTGCAGGAAATCCTTTGTCTTTTGTACGTAGCACTAGGAGAGGCCAGTCTGGGTCAAGCCCATTCTCTCCCCTAGAAGCGCGGACATACAGACAGGACAGGGCATCTGCCATGGCAAGCTCAGCCTTGGGCTTATATTGGATGAGCATGTTAAACCTTTCTAATATTTCTATCCACTGCGCTTGACGGCATGACAGGTTTGCTTGTGTCTTGAAATAGATGAGCAACTTGTGATCAGTTAGTGCTGTGAATTCTTCCTGCCATTCCAGGTAACAGCGCCATTTGACTAGGCAATGTACAATGGCCAGTAGTTCTTTGTCGTGGGTCGGGTATCAACACTTGCCATCTGTCAGTTTGCGCAACTTGTAGGCTACAGGCAGGAAGTCACCGTCACTATTCTTAATTTGTAGTACTCCCCCAATGGAGGCATCTGAGGTTTCAGTTTCCATCTGGTACTCTCTGTCTTGTTTTGGATATTGTAAGATGGGAGCTGTTATGAGCTTTTCTTTGAGACATCTAAAACAGAGGTCACATTGGGGGGGTCCATACAAACATGGACTTGGCACCTGTTATGGCGGACAAGGGGGCGGTTAAGACGCCACAGTCAGGTATGAAGTGGCGTACATAGGCCACCATTCCCAAGAAGGTGCAGAGTTCTGACTTATCCTTGGGGGTGGCATCCTGAAGATGGCTTTTATCTTTTTACTGTTGGGTTTGATGCCGTCTTTTGAGACTATGTGTCCCAAGAAGGGTAGTTGCTCCCGGAAGAACTGGCATTTGGAGGGCTTGGTCAACAGTTTGTGCCATGCCAAGGTCACAAAGACTTCCTCCAGGTCTTTGTGGTGCTGTTCCACCAAGAGGCTGTAGACAATAATATTGTCCAGGTACACTAGGGCATGTTTGCCTATGTGTGGCGCAAACACTTTGTTCATGAAGGTTACAAAGGTGGACGGGGCATTGGTCATGCCAAAGTTGAGTACCACACATTTGTAGGAACTGTACTTAGTGTGGAAGGCTGTCTTGGGGATGTCTTCCTCCTTGATACAAATCTGATTGTAGCCTTCAGTTAGATCATTCTTGGAGAAGACTGTGGCTCCTCCCAAGGCGTTGAAGAGGTTGTCAATCAGTGGCAGTGGGTAACAATTCTTAATGGTGACTTTGTTTAGGGTGCAGTAGTCTGTGACCAGGCGTAAGGTACCATCCTTTTTAGCCACAAAGAATACGGCGGCCCCAAAAGGAGACTGTGAGGGGCGGATAAGTCCTTTTTTCAGTGCCTCCTTGAGATAGGCGTGCAGGGTGTTGTCCTTGTTTGGTGTCAGTCAATAGATGGACGTGCCTTGGGTACAGCCCCCTTGAATTGGATAGAGTGTTGGATGTGCTTCTCAGGGGGTAGCCCAGGTAACGCTTCTTTAAAGATTTCTGGGTGACAGGCCACAATGTCGCAATCTTGAGGCGTGGAGGTATCCTGGTGGTCCTTGAAGTGTATGATCTCATACTGACAGGAATCCCAGTCAAATGCTTTCAGGCTTTCCTTCTTGTCTAAAGTCTCTGTGATGCATACAAAGACGTGGTCACGTAGGAGTTGGTCCACAGAGTCAGGATAGATCTGATATTTGACGCCTTCACGCTTGATGGTCAACACAAAGGTTGCCCAGTCCATGTGGGGGTTGTTTTTCTGTAACCAGTCTAGTCCCAGTACAATGTCAAACTTAGGGAAGTCAATGACAGGACCTTGGATGATGGAGTGGAGGTTCTTGAGCATGACGGAGAAGGGGGAAGTTTCCTTTGTCACAGCAATGTGATGTTTGTCAGCCAAGACCATGTTTTTAATCCGCAAAGGATTAGTGGCCAGCTTGAATTTATCCACAAAGCTGCTTTTGAATAAAGTTTGATCTGCGCCCAAGTCCAGGAGTGCTGAGCCTGTGTAACTGCAAAAGCAGAAAGGGTAATACATCAATTTATTGGGATGTCTGGTGATGGTGTATAGTACCGGGTCTTCTGAGGGCACTTGGATCATTGGGCATTGGTCCACGTCCTTGGGTTGGTATTCATTGTTGGGCAAGTCAGGAGTTGGTGGGGAGAGCTTGGCTTGCTTAGTGCTCTCCCTGTGCTTTTCCCTCATCTTGGTTGCCTTGGGTGGCGGTGACACGGAATTGGGTGTGATTTGACTGGCCGTTATTTCCATTCCCATTCCCATTCAAACTTGTGGGTTTATGGTTGTTGTTGCTGTTGCCTCCAGGAGGTGGTTGAGAGGAGCGCCCGCTTGGATGGGAGTCCTTGGGCCTTTCTTGTTTCTCAGTCTGTGCCTTGTGTAGAGTGTTGGATGTTTGTTCCGCTTTTTCTGCTTCACAGTACAGGCTTTGCAGGTTAGTAACTTGGTCCAGGTTCACATGTCTTATCATGTGCAACTTGAGAGCGTTGTAGTACATGAGATGTGTAGCTGGGGTTTCAAAGGCCATGTTGGATTGGGCTCAGAGACAGAGTTCCTTGTAGGTGCGGGTAAGTTCTTTAACGGTGCCTGTCTGAGTCAGGTTTTTTACTTGGCGTATGATCATGAGCGCTGTATCCTTGAGCACAAACCTCGCCAAGAAGTCCTGTTTGAAGGTATCCCAGTTCTTGTCAGTGTGCTCTTAGTGCCACTTGTCACACCAGGTGCCAGCATCATGGGTCAGGCAAATGGAAATCTCCGCAATCCAGAATTGCTGTGGGCATTCCATTTCATCCTGCTTGCTTTGGGCAGACTGGATCCATGCGGCAGCATTGTCGTTGTTGGCCCCGGCAAAGGGCTCCAAGGCGGCGCTGCAAAGTCTTGGTGCAACATAGGCGGGCATAGTGGTTTTTTCAGCTGGTTGCGGCATCAAGCAAGGTGCCTGAAAGAACCCTTGGGCAGACAGGGCGTTGAAGGCAGGTAGCGGGATCACTGTGTTTTGGTAGAGGACAAAACCATCAGGTATCTCTGTACCAGGAGTATACGGAGTCCAGTTGGGCGGGAGGCCAGACATAATTCTGTCAAGGATTTGTTGGCCACGGCGTGTGCAGGCAACAGGTGGAATTTTTGAAGATAAGGTAGGATGGAGAGCCTACCTATTATAAAAATGTTGTAACTGTGCTGTTTTAGCAGAGTTACATGGGGAAAAAATATTTAGAAGCTAGATAATAATCTTTATTGGAGAGATAGTGATTATATAGTTTGTGTGAATCAAGGATAGTAGGAACAGGATTGGTGATCATACGGCTGGATGGAAGAAGGGGGTGGCTTGATCCTGATAATGAGTCAAGCGCCAAATTGAGGTATCCACCGTGAAGGATCATCATCTGTTCATATTGTTGGATTTGGTAATTTGAGTTGACTTCCTAGTCTGGCTTCAGGTGACCAGATAATTAGATTGTGGGTCACAAACCTGCTTGGTTGGAACCTTGCTGGCGGGTCAAGCCTGCAGTTTTGACATTAGCAGTTTTTAAAATCTACTGTAATCAAGCATCTTAATTTTAGCTGTCCTAAAATGGAATAGGACAATTTTTGAGAATGCCTATGATTCCTAAAAGAATTAGCACAAAGCCACTCTGGATCCTTTGACATCATTTTTGAGATGCCCATAAATTATATTTATTTCAAATTCACATCATTTTTATTTGAAATTTGAAATTCAGTTCTTGGATTTGACAATCCCGTAAATTCAGATCTGTTAAGTTTTACATAATGTCAATGATTCAGTTGAAATTCAGGAAATCTCAAATTGTACATCAGAATCCTGCATTTCTGATTCATGTATCCCGCATTTGTTTGCTGAGTTTTATCTTTTATTGGTTGAGTTATCTGCTCAAGGGATTCAAAATTTGCCAATTTAAATAAACCAAAAAAAGTTGAATTGAATGATTGATTTTATTAAATATCTTGATTTCCACTCAGCTGAGTTGCCCGCAAAAGCAATTAAAAAATAAACAAAGGATTTGGCAATCCCGCATTTTTATGTTCTGGTCCTGAGTTTACAGTATTTGAAGCAGTTCCCCCTGATTGGGGAAGCTGCCGCAAAACGGAAGCCAGAAGGAAAAGTGATCAAAATTCTAATTCTTTGACTTTTGGCTTTTAAAGCCAACCACAGGCCGCACGCCCAGCCTGGCGGCTTGCCCGCGCCTGTCCCCCAAATGGGAAAACTGCCAAACCAGGAAACCAAATAGGCAATTTCCCCAACAGCCAATTGGGGGTTTTGAGCAACTTGTGTTTTGCTGGTAAGTTCAAAGCTACAGATAGATGTTAGCCTTGCCAATGTACTCACCCTAATCCTATGCCAGAGGACTACAGACTACAATAGAATAGAACTTTGAAGATAATTATGTTTATTGAAACTGGAGTACAATCTAGCCAGCGGCTGCAATCTATCCAGGTGTAACTAAGAACTTATTTTTATCTTTTCAGGTGTCTGTATCAATATATACTGCAACAACCCTTGTTCTTGTCCTTTCAGAAAGTTCTCAGTGACTACCTTTGCAATAGGTCCATCTTTGCTGGCTGCGCCTACCCTGATTGGCTGTCCTTGGCACATGTGTTGCTACTGGCCTTAGCAGGTGTACATGGTACTTCAGCTACAGCCTACGCTCTTCTTGAGTTAGCCTACTGTCCTTTATTGATTGGCTGTATCTTCCACTCCTATTATTGCACTGGGAAACTACACCGTATTTAGTTGACACTTAATAATGGTCCTTAATCTGTACTCCAACATTGGAAGGTAAAATTCTGGTATTCCGTTTGCAGGGCATAATCATTGATCCTTTTCTGGCTGGTGAGCCTTCTGCTTATTAATGTAACGGTTTAATTAGGGATTATACACCATATAATAGCAGACTCAATCCAATATTGACTTGTGGATTATCTGTCGTGTAATGTTGACCTGAACTAATAAGGAACCCAATTATACTCCGTGTAATGCTGATTCAAACTCGGTATTTATTAGCCATATGAGCATCACTTGTTTGATATACTCATATACGTCCATCAGGTTGGGTGGGACTGAGTTGATACAACATCCAGTAGGATGGGATGGGCAATATACAATTGATGATTTCAAGACTACACGCTGTGTAATCAGTGATAAACACTATATTAGCTAATGTTTATACGGTGTATAATGCTAATATCAATTATAATAAGCTAGAAATTATACGGCGTGTAATCACTACACATAGGAATGATGATCTGTGATAATATGGTGTATAATTGTTGTATCTATCATAATAAACTAATGATTACACAGCGTATAATGGCCATATCTATTATAATATATTGGTGATTATATGGCGTATAATTACTACGCTTAATAGATTATTAACCTAATGATAATACAGTGTGTAACTGATAAAGATCTGTGTACAATGATTAGCCTGATTATTTGTAGTCAATCAGCCTAATCTCACATTTCCCCCTCTTGATCATAAATAGGGAGGGTAAGAAGAGAGTCAGGCATATGGCTTTTTCAACAACTTCCTCCCAACTCAGTACCAAAGAAGAGTACCAGGATTTCCTGACAACCATGACAGAGGAGCACTGGCAGGAGTTCAACTGCCAAAGTAAAGAGGCACGCTGCCTTCAGTTTTACAGTTGGCGTTCACTACGTGCTCACAAGAGCAATACTTGTTCAGAGGGCAACAGCGCCCATGTTGACACTTTGTTGACATGGTCACTGTTGACTCAAAACTCTAAATCTCTTATGTTTTTTGCTATTTGCGCTAGCTTAATTCTTTTTTTAAAGAGTTCAGGGGTGTGAACCCAGAAAATATGCACAAAGTTGTGACCATCTTGACACAATTTAATATTAACCTTAATAAAAAACTCAATTTAATCAGAGTTTTCCTTTACTTTTACTAATAAAAATTAGTTTATTTTTTATTTGTTCTCACAACGTAAAAGTGTCAATGTCAACATTTTTTAAGACAAACTTATTTTTAATACTAAAACTGAAACATCTATAGTAAAAAAAGAAGTGCACATTTAAAATTTTTTATTGAATCATTATATTGAAAAAAGACATTGCACATACAGTAGATTGTTGAAAAGTTCATGTTATAGATATATGTGTGGCACTAATTCTGTCTTTAATATATTAATTGGATTGGTGGCTAACGGCAATCCAATAATTTAAGCGTAAGTTACTATGTAAGTTACTATAGAATTTATTATAAAAATAATTTTGACACTCAGAAATGTTGTTTATTTTCTTGTGATCATCTGCTGGGGTGGAGTTAAGCAAATTAGATTGGCGTGATTAAGCTTAAATTAATATGTCACCTCCTATAAAGAATGTTGTAAGCAGTGTTATCAACACTTTACCCTTTTCAATACTGAAGACAACTTTCTTAACAACTTCACATATACACAATGGTAAAATATCATATTAACACTATCCAAATATAATTTTTAATAAAGAAATAAAGAACTTTGATAATTTTTTAACTTATTTTCATATGTTTTTTTAATTTTTATGTGAACAAAAATACACAGAAAACAGCTAATTTTTGCTAGCCTGTGTAAATTTAATTAAGCGTACTATGTTTTTTCATAGTAAATTTTCAAAAAAAATGTTGACAGTAAGAATGTTGTCAAAAATAATGTCTACCTTTTTTGTAATCAACAGTGAGAATTCAGCTTTTTTACTAATGGTCACTCATAATGTCGACGCTTTTCAGTTCTCACATATAAAACTTTATGTTTTACATAATAAAAACTTCTCATTTTTTGATATGTTGTATTTTTAACTTTTCTCTTCCATATTTTTAATGTTTTAAAATAAAATTTATATCTAAATACAATAATTTTGCACATTTTTCTTAACTTTTAATTTTTTATTTAAAACTATAATAAATTAAAAACTATACAAGTATTTTTTAACTTTTAAATGCCAATAAAAACCATCTAAGATTTAATTTTTATATATTATGCTTTTTAAGTTGTTTTGTTTGTTTTTTACATACATTGCTTTATTTTAAACCCTTTCCCTTATTATTTTAGGACAAGAACACCTCTAAGCAGTCCAAAGAATCCAAGCGTTCCTCTAAGCCCACCAAAGCCACCAAGAAGAAGCCTGTCTCATCAAAGAAGGCTGCTCCCAAGCCCTCCCCAAAGTCCTCTCCTGAGCCCTCTCCTGGAAGAGCCCCGCTCACTCCACTGGGAGAGAGGAAACTGATGGTTAAGTTACTGACCACAGTTTCTACAACCCAGCTTCTGAAAAGGAGCCAACCAAGAAGCTGTGATAAGGCAAAAAGACCCCACCTGTTGTGTTTGGCTCCAGGGGACAACATCCTGGAGGACACGGCAGGAAATCTTTATAACAAAAGGTTTGAGGTTCAAAGCTAGCCTTGGGTTAGCCTTCATGGCAAAATTTAGGGCATATACCTTGATTTCCTGGAAAACGTGATGTAAAAGTCCTTTTGGCAGAAAGGACAGGGAAAAGCTTGAAGATTATTAAAGCCAACACAAATGTGGATAAACTTGTCTTTATTAGGAGAAATGATTCTACTTTAAATAGTAGACAAGAGACGGTGATCACTCATTAGGAAGACAGAGTGGCTGAGGGGGTCACGTTGGGATGAGGTCATACCAGGATAAATCATAGACAGGCACAATAATCCGGAATGGGTGAATATTGAACCAGACCCATTTGCAGAAGGCAAAGAATTTCCCAACTCAAAGGCAAACCCAGCCAAATCTTTGCAACTATCAATATTTGAAGGCCATAACAAAATAGCATTAATTGCGCAATTTACAACACCATCCAAGGATAAGTCTCCTGCACATGAGGAGCACCACAATAAGCCCCCTTCTGCTTCCCCCACCAAACTCCCCTGCTTAAAGCTCATCTGGGGATGATACAAAGCCCGCCCCAATTACTTCCCTGGCTTCTGCCATGCTCTTGCTGGCCCATAGGATCCTCTTGTGGCCCACAATATCTGCAATATTGATGGGAAGTTCAAGGTTCCTTCCACCTTGCCAAAATACTTCCCCATAATGAGCGTCAAAGGCGGGCAGCCATGGTAGCAAATGGTTACATCTTCAGCTGCAATAACGCCAACTGGGGCTTCAAGAGCTACCACTATATCTATGAGGACCGCTCCTGCCCAGTGCGCCTCAACACTGAGCGCTGGGACTTAGTTTAAATAATTCAGGGTGAGAATACCTGCACCATGCCCAATACAACCATAGCCCTGTCTCCTGAAATGATACCTTGTGCAGATCATGCCTACCTCCAAGGACTTTTTCCCCACCCAGCTGGCTGTGCTTGCCTGTAAGCACCTCTCCCCCACCAATCTAAAGAGGGTGCCAACCCACAGCCAGTTATTTAAGTTTGTTAGTGATAGGAGCTAAGCCATCAATCCCCTGGCCAAGAGTATCACCACAATCAAAGACCTGGTCTTTTCTGATGCCCTCAAGAAAACTGAGGATGGAGAGATGTTCCTGCTCCATGACAATGGGCAGAAAGTAGAGGATAGGATCCTTGCCTACACCATAACCCAAAACCTGGATCAGCTCAACTTTGCTACCACCTGGCTGTGTGACAGCACATTTGCAATCTGCCCAACCCTTTTCAAGCAGCTTTGGATCCTGCACGGGCAATTTGACACCCAGGTTATCCCCTTGTTTTCTTTCTCCTGCCTGGTGCCAAGATATAGGTCTATGCCAGAGCATTCAAAATTGTACAGGATGCTTTGAGCTCCCTTCCTGCTAACCAGCTCCCCCCTCCCACCCACGCCACAAGGGCCAATCCCTCCTCCACTGAGAAGGATGAGTCCACCCTAGCCGCAGAGCAGCTAGCTCATGAGCGTTCACTTGGGCCAAAGGTGATTATAATGGACTTTGAGCAAGCTCAGTTCAGAGCCTTTGAGGTCACCTTCAATGGAGAAGTACAGGGCTGCTTCTTTCATTTTAGGCAGGCCCTCATCAAACACCTCAAGAGCGAGAAGGAGCTTTTTGAGAAGTATCTTAATGATTGTAAGGAGAAGTGCCATTTTGTCATGACCCAGTTTGCTGCCTTGGTTTTTTTGCACCCAGAGCATACTGGTATTGGCTTTGAGGCCCTCCTGGAGGATGCTTACAAGGAGAAGCACTCCACCATCTTCAAGGGCTACCTTGATTACTTTGAGCGCCAATGGGTGGGCAAGAAGGTGACTGCCCAGAGAGAAAAGAGCAGGACCACTGCCCCTTGGAATTTCCAGGGCTTCTGCCTTAAGGGGGAGATGAAGACCACCTCTAGCCTTGAGGTTTGGCACAAGCACCTGAAGATGAAGTTTGGATCCAACCCCAAATATAACAAGTTCTTCCAGAAGCTGCAGGAGGAGCAGGCCCGGATTGTCTCCAAGTTTCACAACCTGGGCAACCAGGTGGCCCCCAAGAAGAGAAAGAGTAAGGACCAGGACTACCAGGAGGACACTCAGAAGATGGTGAAGAAGAAGTACAAGGTGGTGGAGATCAAGAAGTACCTTGAGGACGTTGCCACTGCTCTTGCTGGTGGCTTTAATTAGCACAATAAACCTTGCGTTACTTTGCCTGTATATTTATTACTGTTAAACTTTTAATTTTTTAATTTATTTATATTGTAATAAGCTTTTTTAGGTATAAATGGTAAGTTTCAGATACAGTTTCATTGTGGTTTTGTAAGAAATATCTTATATTTTGTTAATTTATCTTAAGGCATGAGATTTTTTCAGTTGTGCTTATATAAAGTATAATAAATTTAAATTGGAGTTTTCTTATATTTTAGAGATATTATGATATATAAAACATCTTTCTTTTTGGTTCATTGGAATTTTAATTTTTATGGGAATAAAAAATAATTTTTAATAAAGAGTATAATTTACATAGTAAACTGAAATTCTTTTGCTTATATCTCCTTATTCTTATTACTTATAGTAATTTTTTATTGAATTTTTGAACTCTCTGAGGTTATTTTAGTATAAAAAAGTATTTTAAAATAATTTTTTATATTAAGAATGTTCAGGGTAAAGTGTTTTGTTAATTAAAAAAGTGTGGACATCCAGGAAACAACATTAAGTAAAACCAGGCTGTCACTTTACTATAGTGTTGACATTAAAAGTGTCAACATGGCCACTGTTGACATTATTATTGTCAACATGGGCGCTGTTGCCGTTCAGAGCTGTCCTTGACTACTCTGTGGTCATCAACCCTTTTCAGTGCCTGTTTAGTCTAATCCTGGAGCAGGAAGTTGAGCAAGGAAGTCGTTCCCCTTTGGTGGTTGTGGGTGCCCATTGGGCTTCCTTGGTGGACCCAGAGGCTTGGCAGGTTAGAGCAGTTGTTCCCTGCCCACCTACTGTTCCCTACACGCCTGATCCAGCCTTGCTGGGGTCTGTGGTACTCACGTACAACCCAGATCATATGGAATTTGAGGTGAATGGTCTGTTCTGAGGCTATGAGCTTCTGAGCAAGTTCCTCTTTGTCCTTCTGTCTTGTGGGCAGGGGGTGGATATTCACTCCCGTCTTTTCCACTCTGAGCAGTACCACCCTTCTGCTATTTGTTCTGTGGCCCTTTGTGAGCTGGCCTGGCCTCTGGAGGGGGTCTTAGTTGAGCCGCCTTGCTCTAATGTGGCATTGTATGCCAAATATGCACAGGTGATAGATTTCAACCGTGCATTAGTGTGAGTCTGGTCCCGTGCTTGGGGGCCCAGTCCCAACTCTACTTGTCAGTGGGGTCTTTGGCGTGCTGATAATCAGCATAATTGGCTGGCTGCTGTCATAAACTTAACCTTGGAAAAGCTGGAGACTGGGGATCCCGCCCAGTATCTTCCCTACATGGCTTTGTTGGGTAACCTTTTTCTGGTCCCAAAGCCTTTGCTTCTTTGTGGTTCCTTGGCCCAGATGCAGGTCTTCCTGGAGTTATACCGTTGCAAAGTGTTGGGTTGTCAGTGGGGTCTTCCAGTTGACTATCCCTCAGAGGGATTCATTGTGGGGTGCCTGGTGTTGGGGGCATGCTTCCCTATTGAGTGTGGTCTGGGGTTCCTGGCAGATGGGTAACTGGCCTTGACTGTGCCCATTATGCACTGGGAGCGGCTCTCCCCCAAGGCACAACATATGTGGCTTTGGAACGTTGTTGTCCTCTATCAGGTGATGGCCACCATTGCTTTTGGTGATTATGTGGAGGCTACCACCTACCATGTCCCTGAGGAGCCTGAGGAGGGCACTCAGTAATAAAGTTTTTTAGGACTAAGTCCTCTTTCAATATAATGCACTTTTTATATTTTTTATATCTTTTTATATCTTTATATTTTTCTTGTTATGAATTATATGATGTGCTTATATTACTTATGTTATTTTCTTTTATGACAAGTTCAGATAGTGTTTAATTAGACCCTTCCTTTGGGGTGAAGAATGGACGTAGAAACTTTGCATGTATGTGGTTGAATATGCATCCACTATCCTTATCCTTGATGGTGTAGGCGTCAGGTGAGGTTTTCTCTATGATCTCAAAGAGGCCTACCCATATTTTGTCTAGTTTGTGGAATCTACCCGCCCCTTGAGTGTTGCGGAATGCAACCCCCTCCCCTACCTCAAAAGAAGGCAACAGGGCTCTAATAGCGGAGTCCCTCTCAAATCTGGCTTGGTTTTTGATAGCTATGTTGCTAAAAGCGGATGCCTGCAATTTGATGAGGGTGTTGACCAGTTTTCCTAGGTACTGATTGTAGGAAAGTTGTCCAGGGTCACCTGTGGCCAAGTATAGGACAGGTGGAATGGTAGGGTGGCGGCCATACATCAGTTGAAATGGAGACACTCCTGTGGTAGAGTGAAGCAATATGTTGTACGTGAACACTGCTGCTCATATGTACGTTTCCCAGGAAGATGTACACAAAGAAGCTAATTTCCTGAGGATCTGGGTTAGGGTAGCATTGGCACGTTCCACCATCCTGTTGGTTTCAGGGTGGTATGGGGTGGACAGTACCCCCAAAAACTCCCATGAGATCATTCACTCTTGATATTACTGAGGCCGTAAAGTTAGTCCCATTATCTGAGAGTAGAAACTGTGGGCAGCCGTGGCAAATTATGATGGTGTCTAATACAAATTGTGCAGTAAAAGAGGCATCTACTTTCCTAAGAGGCCAGGCTTCCACCCACTTAGTGAGGTGATCTATAGCCACTATCACATATCAAAAGCCAGGGCTTCTATGTGGGAGTGGTCTCACTACGTCCATTGATACGGTGTACCAGGAAAAATGGGGTTGCATCATTTAGTAAGTTGTGTTTTTCTGTAGTGGCTTATTCCCTTGGCACACAATGCAGCATTCAATTGCTTCCTGGATGTCAAAATTCATTGCTTCCCAGAAGTAGGTGCAAAACAGGATCTCCTTGGTTTTTTGAAAGGCACCATGACCTGTTGCCTTATGAGCAGCTGTAACAATGCTAGTCTTTTTGAAGGGAGGAGGGAATATGTGTTCCTTGCCATCTACTGGCTTTTATAGCACAACATTGTGTAGTACTGTATCCTTTTGAAGGTCTTGTAGGCTTGGCAGGCTGGCAGGGAGAGATGGTTGTTTGCCTATCTGCCGTATAACTATGCCTAGCCCTAGGCGTGGCTTTTGGCGGGAATGGTTCTCTGGTAGAAAGGGTGGTGAACACCTTGGGAATCCCCCTGTTTGTGTGTTCCACTTCCTCCTCAGATATGTTGTTGTTGTCCTCATAGTGGTCAGTAGGCATAGAGGATCACATCTGTTGGCTTATGGGGATGCATTTACAGCCTTTTGTTTCCAGTAGGTGGACCTGGGCTTCCATCCTGGCCAGGTGGTTGTGGACATTCAGATTTTTTATCTGCAGGCCTTTCTGGTAGAGCTCAGACTCTATACCCAGTGTGGTTTTGGACAAGCGTAAAATAGCGTTCTTCATGGTCACTTGTTATGATTGTAGGGCCATTATGGTTTTGTGGGCTCTGGCAAACTCCTCCTTGTATCCACTGATTATGCTTTCCAGGGTTGCTACCTTTGTCTTGTGCTGTAATACTGATACTGTTTGGGCACAGTAGCAGTTTGGGCGTGGCTGAGCAAGATACCTTCATATGGCTGTCAACCTTTGCTTCTAGTCTCTGGAAGTCATCCAGAGCATATTTCTTGAACTGGTGGAGACGCAAACCCAGTTGTTCCACCTCCTTGTCCAGGGCAATTACATTCTGGTCAGTGGTGGCCAAGTCATCTACTACACATACACTGAACTTGTTGGATTCAGCACAGAACTTATGTACGTCCTGAAGCCATGACAGAGAGGCTCCACAAGCTTCCATTGCCTAATATACCATAGACCTGAACTCTGTGTTGAGGATGTCAATCAGTTCATCAATACGTGCATGAGCATTCTCCCCCATGGACTGATTAGACAGGACCACGGCACACATCTCCAAAAAGAAGGCATTGGCCATGGCCCACTGCTCAGCCCAATCACAACGGCAGAAGAGGAGGGCATCACCAAGGGAAGACAACTCAAGATTCTGGCGGCAGCAACAAGTTGGAGCTGCTTTACAGAGGGCTGTAAAAATCCAGCAAGGTATTCCACAGTGTGGTCTCCTCCAGAAAGGCACTCCTGAAGGGCTTGGAATGAAGCGTTTTGATAAGCCAGTAGAGCTGCCAGCGGGTCTCCTGGTCACAATAGTGAAAGAAGAGCTGAGGTTCTGGTCAGGTTGGTTGGAAAGACAGAGGCGGAATCCACAAAGTAGCGTCTTGGCTAGCTCCACAATCTGTGTGCAATCATAGGCGCCAACCAAGGCGGGACCCTCAGGAACAGAGGGCAGGGGAGCCACAACCAAAGGGACAATTGTGGGAGGGTTAACAACCACAGGGTTTCTCATAGTAAATACAGGAGCACTCTCACTGTCAGATGATTTAATCTTGTACCCATGCTTATCAGCAAAGCTGGGCAGAGGCGGAGCCAAGGATGATCCTTGGCGGGCAGGGACGGTTTCTGTGGGCATTGGCAGAGGCCCAATTTTGAGTGAGCACCAATATTGACCAACTTGTTTTTTGCTGGTATGTTAAAAGCTACAGATAGATGTTAGCCTTGCCAATGTACTCACCCTAATCCTATGCCAGAGGACTACAGACTACAATAGAATAGAACTTTGAAGATAATTATGTTTATTGAAACTGGAGTACAATCTAGCCAGCGGCTGCAATCTATCCAGGTGTAACTAAGAACTTATTTTTATCTTTTCAGGTGTCTGTATCAATATATACTGCAACAACCCTTGTTCTTGTCCTTTCAGAAAGTTCTCAGTGACTACCTTTGCAATAGGTCCATCTTTGCTGGCTGCGCCTACCCTGATTGGCTGTCCTTGGCACATGTGTTGCTACTGGCCTTAGCAGGTGTACATGGTACTTCAGCTACAGCCTACACTCTTCTTGAGCTAGCCTACTGTCATTTATTAATTGGCTGTATCTTACACACCTATTATTGAGCTGGAAAACTATGCCGTATTTAGTTGACGCTTATAAATAGTCCCTAATCTGTCCTCCAACATTGGAAGGTAGAATTCTGGTATTCTGTTTGCAGGGTGTAATCATTTATCCTTTTCTGGCTGGTGATCCTTCTGCTTATTAATGCAACGGTTTGAATTAGGGATTATACACCATATAATAGCAGAATCAATTCAATATTGATTTATGGATTATCTGCCGTGTAATGCTGACCTGAACCAATAAGGAACCCAATTATACTCCATGTAATGCTGATTCAAACTCAGTATTTATTAGCCATATGAGCATCACTTGTTTGATATACTCATATACGTCCATCAGGTTGGGTGGGAATGAGTTGATACAACATCCAGTAGGATGGGATTGGCAATATACAATTGATGATTTCAAGACTACACGCTGTGTAATCAGTGATAAACACTATATTAGCTAATGTTTATACGGTGTATAATGCTAATATCAATTATAATAAGCTAGAAATTATACGGCGTGTAATCACTACACATAGGAATGATGATCTGTGATAATATGGTGTATAATTTTTGCATCTATCATAATAAATTAACAATTACACAGTGTATAACTGCTATATCTATTATAATATATTGGTGATTATATGGTGTATAATTACTACGCTTAATAGAATATTGATCTAATGATAATGCAGTGTATAACTGATAAAGATCTGTGTGCAATAATTAGCCTGATCATTTGTGGTCAATCAGCCTAATCTCACAGGGGGGAATACTGCCCAAATTTGGAACTTACAAAATTTGGATGGGATTTACAAGCAGCCCTGCCAAGCAATCAATTCAGTAGCTGCATAAATCAAACTTGGATTCACAAAAGCATCTAAATATTCACCAGCTTGATGCAAACCATGGATTGACAATTCATCAGCTGCAAACCCCCTCCATTCTCAAAAGGGAATTCCAGACAGCACCAAGTGTTTGGGGTCCCCTGTTCAATGTTTTTTACTATTTATGCCTCATCAAGGCTGATAGTATATAATATTGCTCAATCACTTGATGATAGGCTGTACTATCATTGAGTGAAATTACCCTGCAATAGTATTGCATAAGTCAAAACAGACTTTAACCACAAGAAGTCAAGACACTGAGCTTTGTTGACCCTTCCCTGGGACTAAAGGAGATGAACCACCCTATCTTCTTGATTGTCTTCACATCCTGCCTTGGTATTGGGGGCCACTAACACTATCAGCCACACAGGCCATTTAAAGACCCTCCCAATGAGTACTTTTACAAGGAGCCGGTGCAGCTCAGCAACTCTCATCAGTACTCTTGGCCCACACTGGTTTCTCCCCAATCAACTCAGCCCATAGCCATCTACACCATGGTGTACTATGTCCTTACGTATTTTGCCAGTAATTTCAGCCAATATAACCTCCACCCTAAAGTGTTTCAATGGGTAATGCCGGTTTACCCCACTGCAACAGCGCGCACTGGGTTCCAAGTTGCAAACTTGGGATCATACCTTGCTATAATACTCCCCCAATTGTTGGTTCTTTACAGCCTAGGTAAGTTTGGTCACCTTGCAATGGTTACAGTTCTCATTGTTTTGGTCATTGAAGGGCTAAATCTAGGGGCCTTGGCCCACAAGATTGGGGATCTATTTTCTTTCAAGCAGGTCCCTGAAAGATGTGGGTAAACTGGTCTTTGTTTGAAGGGATGGTCCTACTTAGATATTGGACTGGGAAGGCTGGCCATTTCCTAGATAGACAGTGTGGCAGATGAGGTCATGTTGAGCTGAACTCATACCAGGATCTGGCCTGGGCAGGTAGGATGATCCAGAAGGGGTTTAAAATGATATTGACCCATTTAAGAGGAGGAACAATTCCCAAAGTCAAGATCAAGCCCAACCAAGTCTTTTCAGGTATCAAGATTCAAAGGCCATATCAAAATAGCATCAATGGCGCAATTTACAACAACATTAACCTTCCAACCCCAGACCAGGGGCCAGCAGCAGGAATGACAGTTTCTATTACCCTCAAAAGGATGATATAAACTATTTCAAATATCCTGTTGGTGTTGTCCATGGGGAGATTGGTGGCAGGCGTGTGCATAGGTTTAGGAGTGAGGGGGTCCATGCTCATTTAGTAGGCAGGGCATAAGTTATATTTGTCTCTGAGCAGGCAGGATTCAGCAATGTGTCATAAGGCTCTTTGCCTCAATCTGATTAATCCCCTAGTATGGGCCAGGGGGTTGCTTGCTAGTGTTTCCTTGGTGGTGTATTACCTATACTCAGGCTTTAGTGGTTACAGCAGCTTTTGAACCTGTTGAGATAAAAAACTGTTCAGCTCAGAAGTACAGGTTCAGCCACATAACAGTCTCAGCTTTTTGGATGGAGATAGACACTAACTCCACGGAAAATGTGCACTATTTGGCAAAAATGGCCAGCACACAACAGATTATGTAGACTGAGAAAAATATGTGGTAAATTAACAATAAATATCCAAGTACTAGAGCAAACAAGGTTCAGTCACAAAGCAAAGTAATTAAGCTTGCTATGACGTTTAAGACCAAAATCAACTCAGCCATAAAAGTTAAAAGCTTGATCCAACAGCAAGCCCCAATAGCAACTGAAACAGAGAACAAATGTATCAAATATCAAAACAAAAAAATCAATCAATCTATAATAATTTTACTAGCTCATCCTAATTAAGATATACAATCTAGAACATAAAACAGAAATAAATATTACATGTGTCTGTTTTTGGATGAAAATTATCAGAAAAGTCAGATTTATTAATACCTACAGTTAAAAGTACAAATTTATGGCCAAAGATGATTAATATAGATATTTCTAACCCCAATGTGAAATTGATGGTAGTGACTACAAGCTTTTATGCCACTATTTTCAACAAAAAAAATGTAATAAATGAGGTATATAGATAAACTGATTAAAATGTATTTTATTTTTATACCAAAATGGACCCATCACAACAGCAGAGTCAAGGAGCCAAATGAGTATGCTGCAGACGTGGACACCCTTGTGGGTAAAAACCAGAGTGACTGTAGTTCAGGAGGAAGACAATGGGAGTTGCTCTGAGTTAGGGAGTGAAAGCCAAGCCACACAAGCACAAGAGCAAACCCAGGGCACCAAGACTGAAAGTACAGCTAATATTATCCCCAGATTTCTAAAGCTGTCTAGGAAGACCATCAAGGTCACCATCACCAGAACAGTAAACACCACCACCACTGAGAGAGAGTCCTTTGTATAAGACCTTCTATACTGCCAAGATGGTATTTCCAACAGTCTTATAGAGAGTGTAAAGCCTGTTCTAGATACCACATATGAGCCTTATGTGAGTGATGGCAAAGGGAAAAAATGGAAAATAGCCACAGTATTATCAAAATGTGAAGGAGCAGCAGGTGCTCAAAAAGATTATTTCATTTTACAGCCAGGTGCCTATGCCCTATGTCTTGGCAAAAAAAATGAGCTGTTGCCTACCAACAAAAATGCAAGCATGATGTGATACCAGACTCCACCTGTGAAGCCCTTATCAAGCCTATCATGGAAACTCAGGGCTACAAGAAGACCACAGCAACTGTAGGTGTGTTGATAAAATCAGATCATAGGCTGCATAGTAGTTACCTAAAGAACAGTAGAGTTCTCCTTGTGGAGAAACCCAAGCGTAAGTTGATCATCCTTAATAAGGAGCACATCTGGGCAATCAAGCAATGAATTACCCAAAATTTCCATCTTGAACTGGAAAATTAAGGGCAAGGCAACCGCCAGAATTAACTCATTCTGCAATTCAAATCACTGAATATCAACAAATTGTTGACATTCAGTAAGTCAACATTATTTTAGTATTTATCTGCCGGAATCGGGCATTTCCAAAACTAAGCTAATTTTTCATAGTAAACTATTAAGTCAGAATTGCAAAATTAAAAAGGAACAGGAATAATGTCAACACCATTTAAACAAAGGCTTAATTTTAAGCCAAAAACCTAATATAATTTACTATGAAAATGTAAGTTTCTTTGTACTTTTACATTAAGGTTGACTACAGTAAGTAATATCTGGATGTCAACCCCAAATAAGAATCCATAAATTTCTTAATAAAATACACAATATTCTAAAAATAACTATTTTTATATTTTATACTACTGTTTTTATTAAATATACATTAAGATAAGCATTGAAAAAAGACATATACCAACTTTCAGAGTGTTATTTGTATTATTTAGATATTTACTGTTATTTTAAACTCACTGGATAAACTATAGCTTATTTCTGGAAGTCCACTTAAGCCAAAACGCATATGTTAAAACTAGAAATTATATATGTATTTATAATGTCAACTTTGTGTCAAATCAACGCATCACCTAAATTGCAACAAAGGGGTTTGGCTAAGCAAACAAAGTGACATAATTTAAGCAAGATTTAATAGGAGAGTTACTATAAAGGAATGCTGACTACCTGAATGTTGACACCTTCAGTGGTTTATTAGTAAAACACTGCCGCTTAACAAAAAAGCACACATACAATGGTATGATAATTCAGGCCAAAGTATCCAGGGCTGCACTTTAGACTTTCTTCTACAATCCCAATTATTTAGTTTTCATAAGTTACATATGCAAATATTTAAATTTTTAAAATTTAAAAACAATCAATTTTGGCCTTAAAAAACCAACTCCGGAAAATATTAACCAAGCTTTATAAGTGATTTACATAGTGTTTTTCTACTTTAATGCTGACTGTCAGTATGTTGACATCAAAATTAAAGTGTTTTTTATGCTTAAAAACTAAATTAAATATTTTTGACTATTGTGACTACCAGAATGTTGACTTTTTATTTAAACATGGTTTTTTTCTATTCTTTACTAATAAACTAGCTCTAAAAGCACTTTTCATACTTCTATAAAATATTTAATTAATAATAAAAAATAAAACAAGTGATTATTATTTAATTTTATTCATGTTTCACATGATTATTCTTACTTTATAAACTATACTCTAATTATTGTAGGACAAATCTTCTAATAAGCCACAAAAGAGCCTCAAGCTAACCAAGAAAGTACCCAAAGCCTCTGGAAAGGCCCAAAGTCCCTACCCCAACAAAAAACCAGCCAAAGATCCATCAAAGAAATAGAAGACAAAGGAGAAGACCCCAGACCCTGAAAGCAAAGAGCCCTCCCCTGCCCCCTCCTCTTCTCCAATCTGGTATCAATCAGAAGGAGATGAGGTTCCACTAAACAAGCAAGGAAGAAAGAAGATACCAAAGAGTCCAGAACCCCAGCCAAGCCCAGATGAATCAAGCTTAAATGAATCAAGCCCCAAGGAATCAAGCTCATCCCAGTCCAAGAAGCGCAAGAATCCAACTCCAGATAATTCCCCTCCACCACCCAACAAATATGCACCTCCATCCTCCTCATCAAGTATCAATAAAGAAGATCCTGATGATTACCTGTCTGACTATCATCAAGCACCAATTGTCCCATGGAATCCCCTAAAAGTTCACAATATATGTAACGTCAAAGGAGAGTTTAAGCTCCCAAAGAAGTTCCCTTGGTTTTCCCCTCTAATGTCTGTCAAAGGAGGTGCAAGTTTAGTCTGTGATGGCTATGTTTTTAATTGCAATAATCAAAAGAAAGCAGAAAGAAGCAAGCATTATGTGTGTGAAGATAGAAGCTGTGCTGCCAGAATCAATACAGAAGGATGGGATAAAGTCACTAGTGAAAAAGGAGAGCACACATGCAATGCTCCAATAAATCTCATCAAAAATCTTCAAGAGTGATATCTCTATCAATTGGTTCCAGTCTCCAAAAATATCAAGGCTTCTGATCTGGCAATTAAGACCACCACACACCTAAGTAATGAGAACCTGAAGTTCATCCCTGACTGCAACCAGTTAGTGAAGTACATATGTGACAAACAGCGTGATTTATTCCCCCATAAGAAATCTGCCATGGTCCAAGGAGAGTTAGTATTGACAGAGGAGTTAAAGATGTTCAATGGTGATGAGGCATTCCTTTTACATGATGATGGGCCTACAGCAGAGGCAAGAATTATATGCTATGCTACACAACAGAACCTGGAGCAGTTAAGAGATTCAGAGACTTGGTTATGTGATGGTACCTTTGTAGTATGCCCCTGCCTTTTTTTACCAACTATGGGTTGTAAATTCCCTTATTAAAGGCAAGGTGCTCCCATTTGCCTACTTTCTGCTTCCTGGGGTAACAGAAGAGATCTACACAAGGGCTTTTAAAATCCTTCAGGAGGGCATCAAAGCCCTACCCAGTAATAAAAAGAGTTCCCCTGGCCATAACACTAGAGTCAATCCAGATGATGATGAAAAGTATGAAACCACCCTTGCTGCAGAACAAGAAGCTCATGATAAAGCACTTGGCCCCTCAACTATAATAATGGACTATGAAACTGCCCAGTATAACAATTTTGTAAATACCTTTGATGGAGAGGTCCAGGGGTGTTTTTTATTATTGACAGGCTGTCAACAGGCAACTAAAGGGTCTACCTGAGCTCAGCAAGCTCCACTGTCTAGATACATAAGGAAAGTGCAAGTTCTTAATTCAGCAGTTTGTAGCACTAGCCTTTGTAAAGCCAGAGCATACTGGACAAGCCTTTGACCTCCTATGCCAGGATCCATATTCCAAGAAACATGAGGATGCCTTCTACCCTTTCATTGAATATTACAAAGCACAGTGGATTGGATGTAAGGTCACTAAGCACCAGAGCAAGCCCAGAGCCAAAGCCAACTGGAACTGATACCAGGTAGGTCCTAAGGATGAGATGAAAACAACTTCATCTTTGGAGGGCTGGCATAAGAATATCAAGTCCTCCTTTGGAATCAAGCCCAGATACAACACCTTCTACAAGCACCTCAAAGTCCAAAAGGGGAAGACTGTTGCATCCATCAGAGATATTGAGAACCACCTATTCAAGAAGAGGAGAACCACCAAAGAGAAAAAATATCAAGAGAGGATTAAGGATGTTGTCAAGGCCAAATATAAGCTTTCAGAGATTGAGGAATACGTCAAGAAGATTGCCACAGTTCTTAATGGCAACCAGGTGATCACAGTCTAGCTTTTAATTAAATTTATTGAGTATTGCCTAATTTTTAAATAGTTCTTATATTTTAAGTATAATATTTTAAAATAAATAGTTATTCTAAATAACTCATTAATAATTTATGATACTGTTTTTATAAAATCATATATTTTCTATTGATAGTTTGATGCTTTATACTGTATTACATGGCCTATATTGGTATTTTACTAGTAAATTATATGTTTTTTGTAGTTTTCAATATAGAAAAAAACTTTATATTACTGTTTCTGGTTATTATATTTTCCTATAATACATAAAGATTTATGTAGTACCTTTTTGTATATTGGATTTATTTTATCTTTATAAGTGGGAAGAAATATTTTATAGTAAAGATAGCTAATTTCATAGTAAAATAAAATAAAAGTAATTTTTATGAATTTTTTAATTGTCATGTATAATTTTTTATTGACTTTTTTAAAATCTATGTTGTCACATTACCCTAAAAAGTATCTTGAAGATTAATTTTTATTAAGTAAAATGTTCAGGAAACATGTTTCTGCTTATTAAAAAAGTGTCAACATTTAGTAGTCTGCATGAGTTAAAACTTAATTCTGACTTTTCAATTCTGTTGACATTAAAGTATTTTTAATATTGATTGTTGACATATAATAAGTCAACTTGTGGAATGAGTTAATTCTGGTGGTTGCCACAGGCAATGGTCAAATCTGTTTTTGGAATTCAGGCTGCAATTCCATTTTACTGTTGCATAGTAAGAGGATTGAGGCTTTATTTAAAAAACTTGGGGTATCTTCATACAACTGCAATAGCCCAGTGAACATTGAGACCCATCATAAATACACTGAGACATACACTGCGCTAAAGGACAAGGGCATGGTAGAATTCTACTACATTGATGAATTATCATTTGTATCCTCTATGTGCAATGCTTACAGCTATGTGTCTAAAGGTGCTAAGGATGGTGTATCCTGACATAAGTATGTTTTTTCTGTGGCCTACTTAATGGTAGCCCTTCTTGGTCCCCTTTTTAAAGTTACTCTCCCTTTAGCCCTGGATAGGATTGTTTCTCCCAACGTACAAAGAAAACAGCTCAAAATTCAGTCAATCCAATTTATTCCCTTGAGAATTTAGCCCACACAGTTGACAAGAGATTTTTGTTGGCATACCCTTCCCAGGTGGTAAATACTGATACTCTGAATTTTTTCCTACTTGGGAGGAATCCCTGATCAGTTTGGACCATTTGTTGGCTTGGTTTTGCCCCCATTTAAAACAAATGAAGGTTAAACAATCAGGGCGCGCTTCTGCCAATTCACCAAATTCCATTCAGACTGGAGTTAATGGCATCCTGAAGTGTCCTTTAGGCATCAGATAATTAAGGTTTGGTTGGAAATTAATGAGAAACCATCCAAGCCTCCTGAAACTTCTGGCAAAAATTCTATCCTGTCCAATCAAATGTCAAACTGAGGTCAGGTGACCTCCAAATCTAAACCTTTTATCTTAAAGCAAGACAGTGGACTTCTGGTCCCCTGCTTTCTCATTCTTATTCAATAAAAGTTTAAACTTTTTAAAATACCAGTTTTATAAATTTTGGGTCCTTGTGTTGTCCCTTTATTTCTTATTAGTTGTTAGTAAAAATGTTGAACTTATGTTACCTTATATGTTGCCCTTTGATTTACAGCATCTCTTTTGAAGCCCCTAGAGTTAGCGTTAGTGATAGTGAAGATCCTTATCTTTGTTGCTTTCAAAACCATATTTGATCTTTAAAAATTAGTATTGAATTATATTTTTTCTTACTTTAATTTTGAAATTGTTTTGCTTTTGCTTTGCCCTTGTCCTAGTGCTTCTACACAGCGTCAAGAAGCTTCCTGCTTTGCACCTGCCACTTCAAACTTGTTCCAGAAGTCCTCTCCATCTCAGGCCTCAAATTTTCTCTTCCATCTTTGTGATAGCCTCACAAATATTATATTGGTGCCAATAAAATGATTTTTTCTTTGTGAAATTTGTGGTGTTTACCCTGGCACCAGTTCTACTAATGATCTGGTCTGCCACTCCAGATCTTTAGAGCCTCTTGTCTTTGTCTGCCTCCTATGTGAGATAAGATCCCTCTCACATTCTGCTCTTTCTTGGGGATCTTGCTGGTTGCACCCATGGGCTGGTTGCTACAGGGGAAAAACTGGTCAAGAGTCTCATCAGTGATGATCTTGAGCTTCCTTCCCCCAGTTCTGAACTTGCAGTTTCCCCAGAAGGCTTTCTTGCCTAGGTGTCCCCTCCCTTGGAGCCCAAGTCCTCTACCACTAAGGCAAAGTTGTCCCCCCCTGATCCTGCTCCCAGGCGCACCCCTTGGCTGCTTAGCAGCCTGGTTCTGATGAGCCTGGATTATTAAATTCACCAGCTGTCCCTTGTGTCCTCCCTCTGGATGCCCCTACAAGCAACCATTCCAGTGTTACACTGGGTGGTATCCTTATGGATCTTCCCCCAGGATGGGAGCCAGACTTAGTCATTTTAGCTCCCCTCTCTTACACCCTTGGCAGTGGGTTGTACCAGATAATCAAGTGTTCCTACAATTTGGGACCTTCATTGTATTTCTCTGGCTGGTTTGGGAGCACCTCAGGCTTACTAGCTCATATTTTATCAAGATTATTATGTTGGACAATGTTGGGCTCCACAAGGTGGTTAATATTCTTGATAAACTTCCTATTTTTAAGACAGGCGTGAAAATTGGCTTGCAGCAATCAACTATAGCGTCTTTACACCTATTATTCCTCTACTCCTATTCCCCATTCCTGAATCCAATTGATGAGGTCATTGGGTGACTCAGGCAAGTTGTCAAGCAGGGGATGTCAACTGGGCCCAATGACTAGTTTGATTTGCTGCAAGTTGAGACTCATGCCCTTCCAGAAGAGACTATGGCTAAATTATGTGCTCATTCTGATTTGTTCATTCCTGTGTTGCAACCAAGATTCCAGCCTTGCCTTCCAACACATCTCACAATACACAGGGGGCGCTTAATGAGTCACCTCATGACGTGTCTAACAACATGTATCAATCTGATGACAATATCAAATGGTGGACACTATCACCTAATTAGGAGCACTACCTATTTGACATGACAACTGTGATAAGTTTGACTCCCTGGTAATCAACTCCCTGGTACTTGACACTTTTTCAAGTACCAGGGAGTCAAGTGCTGCATATTTGAATCTATTAGTATTTTTGGCTTAACTGATTTTAAGCTAATTTTTACTAGTAATTTAGGGGTTCAAAACCAAAAACCAAGTTTAAATTCACTTGAATTTGACTCTGTTTAATAATTTGGTTAGATAAAATACCAATTTAAGGGGCAACTTATAAGTAAATTTACTAATAGAAATGAAAAAATCTGTGTTCAACACTCTAAAACAAAAAGTGACCAGTTTGACACTTTTTAAGCCAAATTTTAATTTTATTAATAAAACACATATGCGCTTATATAAAATTTGTTATTTACTATTATATTCTTATTATTAGTGTCCATAGTTGTCAATTAGGCTCCCAAACACCACTATACTGGATTTAGTGGTATAGACATAAATCAAATATCCCACTTGTTTTACATTATGTCATTCCCGGGTTTGTGGATTAAGTGGCGCCATATAAATTAAGCCCAATTTATTAAGAGATTTCATATGTACTTTATTAAAAATGGAAAGTCAACTCCCCCTCTGTTCAACTCTATCTACTTGCCACACAATTGGTTTTGGATTTAACTAATCAAAGGCTTGGAATTAAGGCTAAATTAATAAGTGGCGCACTATGAGCGCCACTTGACACTTTAACTTGGGGATTAGTACAGAGAGCTTCTTAATGTTTTAACCAACACTATGGTAAATAATTCACTCCCAGCTCCTCACAGCATAACTTAAACACTAATAAACACATTCTTACTCATTTACTTTTTTAACTTCTGCTGTTCTTTTTATTTTTGAGCATGTGAAACTTCCTTGCTTTTGGGTTAACTTTCAAACCTGTTTTAAATTTAAGTAAGTTTTATATGTAAAAAACATAGTAAATTTGATTTTTCTGCTTGACTCTGTCATACATGACAGTGAGAATTCAGCTTTTCCCAGCTGATTGATAGTGCCAAACTTGACACTTTACTATGTTTTGAATTTTTAACTCCTAATAAAAAATTCCACATAATAATTTTTTGCAATTATAATCTACTACTCTTCCTGCTACTCTCCATATAACTTTTATATACTTTTTTGATTTTTAATTATACTTTTACATTGATTTAGCACTAAAATGTTATTCTGAACCTAACATCTTTGATGCTTCATCATAAATTCACTTATTTTCTATGTTTTATTCTTCACATCTATACTTTGAGTTTCTATTTTGCTTCTATTTACTTTGTTATGTTTTTTTCTTGATAAATAAACCTCTATTTGCATACTTTTTACTTAAATTTTGTTTTGCTTTACATCTGTGTTTTATATCTTTCATGCTTTTTTATTTACAAAACTAAACTTTCTCTTTAGCCAAGGTCATCCAAATTCAACAAGCCTACCAAGCGCCAAGCCTCCAAGGGCTCCAAGGAACCAGCCACCACCCCCAAGCGTGTCAAGAAGCCTGCAAAGGCAAAGTCTCCAACTCCATCTCCACCCACCCCATCTTCTCCCACTCCTCCCCCTCCACCCTCATCTTCAACTTCCCCCCAAGTCTTCAAATAGAAGTGATGACTCCCTCACTGATCACTCTTTTTACAAGTCAGAGGCCAACTCCAAACCCACCAAGGAGCAACATACCAAGAATTCAAAGGCTGCCAAGGAGCCCACCTCTTCTTCTGGTAAGAAAAAGGAGCCTCTAAGCATGCCTCAAAGAACCCTTCACCTCTCCCCTGATGGCTCTTCCCCCCTCCCTCATCTGACCCCCAGGATAAGCCTGAGGAATATTCCAAGAACTTCAAAGCTTCTGGTCATATGGCTTGGGATCCACTGGCCATCCACAATATCTGTAATGTGGACAGAAAGTTCAAAGTCTCCAAGCGCTTCCCCTGTTATTTCCCAATAATGTCCATAAAGGGAAGTTCTGGTTACATTGCAGATAATTATATTTTCAATTGTAATGATCAAAAATAGCAAACCAACAGCAAGCACTTTGTATGTGAGGATAAGACTTGCGGGGGCCGGCTGAACACCAAGGGTTGGGAGCAGGTTACTGCTGAGAAGGGGGGAGCACACCTGTGAGCCCCCCCCCCAATCACTTGATCACTCATATGCTGAAGTGGTACCTTGTCCAAGTGATCTTCACCTCTTCCAACCTCCGCGCTTCAGATCTGGCTATCAAGGCCATTCAATACCTGCAGCCTAACAATCTTAAGTTGGTGCCCACCCAGGAGCAACTTGTTAAGTTCATCAGCAGCAAGAGAATTGCTGCCAATTTCCCTCCTCCCAAGGCCTCAGATGTCCTCTCTGAGCTTACGCTCACCCACAAGCTCAAGCAGCTTCCAAGTGGAGAGCACTTCCTCCTTCACAACAATGGGCCCAGAAGCAAAGACCGCATAATCTTCTATGCTACTCAGCAGAACCTGCTGGAGTTAAAAAGGGCTTCAGCCTGGCTATTTGATGGTACCTTTGCCACTTGCCCCCAGATCTTCAAACAGCTCTGGATGATCCATGCCCAGATTGATATCCGGGTGATTCCACTCACTTTTGTCCTTCTCCCTGGGGCCACCAAGACCATCTACACCTGTACTTTATCCATCCTTTGCCAAGCACTTTCCCTCTTTCCTGACAATGACAACAATGCTAAGAAGACCCCCCTACACCTGTGCCAACCCTCCTGCTGCTGAAAAGGACCAGGCCACCCTGGACTTGGAGGAAAAGGTAAGGCTGAGAGCTCTGGGGCCTCACATTTGCATCATGGACTTTTAGCCTGCTCAGTTAATTGCGTTTGAGCAGCTGTTCAGCAGGGAGGTGCAGGGGTGCCACTTCCACTTTTTCCAAGCAGTTTCTTGCAATGTGCAGGCCCATGTTGAGCTTAGTAGGTTGAGCTGGAGGGACACTTCAGACACCTGCAAATTTGTGCTGGCACAATTCAGTGCCTTGGCTTTTTTAAAGCCAGAGCACACTGCACAGGGGTTCAAGGTTCTCTCAAAGGATCCTTACATAGCAAAGCACTTGGAGTTCAAGCCTTTCCTTGGGTACTTCAAGCCCCAGTGGATTGGGAAGGTTGCTACACAGAGGCAAGGCAAGGCCTGCACCAAGGCCAGTTGGAACATTTACCGGGCAGCCATCAACAGGGAGCTCAAGACCACTTTGGCACTAGAGGCTTATCACAAGCATCTTAAGTCCAACTTTGGGCTTCATCCAAATTTCAATAAGTTCTTCTTCCTCCTGCAGCATGAGCCTGAGAAAACCATCTCCAAGCTCAGAGATCTTGCCAACTGTGTCCCCCCACCAAGCTTACAACCCGCTCCACCCTCTTCACCAAGGCCATCCAGGGTGCGGCCAAGCACAAGTATAAAGCCTCTGAGCTTAAGCAGCAGCTTGAGCTTATTGCCACTGCTCTACTGGAAGGGGCTAAAATGAAAAGGGGAAAGAAGAAGAAGAGTAAATTGCTTGCTTGGTTATATGATTTTTACTTTTAACTTTTAACTTTTTAGCTTTAATTTTTAATTTTTAGTTTTTAGTTTTTAGTTTTAATCATTCAGTTTTTAGCTTTAATTTTTAAGTTTTTTTATTTAATTAGATAGCAGTGATTATTTTATGTATACATGGTAAGTTTGAGATGAATATTTACAGTTGAAAGTAAGTGAAATATCTAAAATTTTGTTAATTTACTAGTAAAACATAAGATATTCACATTTATACTTATATAAACTATATCAAATAAATATTAATAATTGTTCATATTTTGAATAAATTTTATTGTTGTATTTATGTTTATTCTTGGTTCATTGGAATTTTATTTTTTATGGTAATCAAAAATATTTCTATAATAAAGAGTGTAAATTACATAGTAAAATGAGAAACCTTTTCATATTTCTCCTTATTCACATTAGATAATATACACTTTTATTGCATTTTTGAGCTTTCTGGAATTATTTTAGTATACCATAGCTGCAAGGCTTAATTTTTTATATTAAAAGTTTTCAGTACATCAAGATCTGTTAATTAAAAAGTGTCAATTTCCAGTTGTCAATCAGGGAAAAAGCTGAATTCTCAATTTAATATAGTGTTGAGCACCAGGGAGTCAAACCTACCACAGTTGCCTTTGACATGCTGATCCCTGTGCAAGTTATTGCATGGTCCCAAATCTTATATGGAAACTGCCACTGTGCCACACCCTTGTGGCCTTGTGGCTTTTACCATATAGTATATTAGTCACAAATACAACCAATAAACATCATCTTATTCTTGCTCTTTATATTAGACTGTTGTCTTCCCCAATCAAATACTGAACTATAATTGATTCAGTTTCAACACCTTTATGCCTTTTCAAACAGCCAAACAAATAAAGACACAGCCTAACTTTTATTTTGTATTAATTTTATTTTTAATATTTTCTTTTATTTAGTTAATATTATTTGATGTACTTTTTATAATTCTGCATAATATATGTCAGGTATAATAAAAATCAACAAAACAAATAAAAATCCTCAGCTGAAATTTTTGATTTTTATTATGTATTTATTAGGTTTGAGATAACCTCTGAAAATATAGGATATTTTAATGAAAAATATATATAAGTATTATGATATTTGAATAGGGTAGGATGAGATTTATTGGGGGTTAGATTAGTGAAACTCTAGGACCTATCTTTGAATTTAAGTGGATATTTCTATGGTTAGGGTGTAGGTTACATGGTTTCCTGATTGAATACCTCACAGCAGATTAAATATGGCAACACTGTGATACAATTTTACAGGAGAATCTTTTCAGTAAGAGCAGACATCTAATAGATGGCTTCAATAATAACTGCATTTTGAATAATGTGTTCAATTGAGCTGTAACCAAGTGTCATTTTTTGTATATATATTGTTGAACTTTTTCTAGTTTAATTTTAATGGCAAGTGTTTTAAAAGCCTCTGCTTTAATCCCCATCATTATAAAAAAAACTAGGTAAACAATTAAGTGAAGTCTCTGGCCTGTGAACAGGGCCAAGAACTCATAAAATTTATTATGCAGGCTACTTATTTTATTTTGGGGAGGTTGTTTAAAAGGTTTTTTCCATAGTTGGCAGTATTCCAGTCTTGTTGAAGCACCAGGAGGCCGCAAAGTCTCCAAAGACACTCATAACGTGGAGCAGGACAGCAGAGGAACAATTGGTAAGGCCAGATGCTTTTTCCATAAAATTTTCTAGGATGTGCAATCCTGTGTACTCAGGCGGGAAACAAAGCCTTTCTTCTTGTTCTTTCTCCATTTCTATTATGTTTTGATATAGCATGGTATTGATGAATTAACAGACAAGGAGAATGAAGTGCTTTCAGAATTTGGGGGAAGAACATAGTGGTCAAGATGGATCTTTGGGGCCACAGCCAGAGCAGTGACCCACCATTTGATGTCTTTTTGTGTTGGATGGAGTTTGGCAAGTTTATTTTTATTTATATTATTAGTTTTAGTCAATTTTTCTAAAATTTCTAGGCATACTGCTGTTGCAAATGAACCTATTATAGTTCAGTATTATATTGGGGAAGATAAAAGTCCAAGTAGAAAGGACAATAATAGAAATAAGATGTGTTTATTTTAAGAATAATACAGCTGATATTGTCATTAATGACATTTCAATACTTGTATTGAAAACCTGAGAATCAAACCCTGGGTCTCAGAAAAAGTCTTGTTACAACCAGGATAGACAGGAGTCATCCAGACTGCCAGTTGGGCCAAACCCTGGACCACCAGAGATATCTTGCCCCAGCCAGGAGGAACAGAAACCTGCCAACCTGCCAAGTGTCAAGACTGAAGGTTTGGAATCAACATTGGAGACCCCAGAATCAAACCCTGACCCTCCAAAGGCTACTCAAGTCACACAAAATGGACAGAAACCCGCCAACTTGCTAAGTTGCAGACCTGAGTTATCAAATTACTCCAAAACCTACCAGACTCTTAAAGACAATTCCCCAAGTAAACATCAGATTACTATTAACCATGTGCTTCCAAAGACCCAGACCTATGCTGAAGTTGCAGCTTGCCTAAAGGAGGTTACAACAAGACCTCCTGCCGGTCCCTCTGATGATCACCAGCTGATGCCAGCCTCTAGTCCGGAATGGGTAATACAATTTGACTGCTCAGGTGATGTGGTGAACAGTGGTGGCGGAACAAAGCATTGCCACTTCTGTTCATCAGAGCAAGCACAACTAGGATCTGCCGCCCGCAAAACCAGAAGCCAAGGACCAAGCCTTGCTAGTGAACTGTCCCCAGACCGGAACCCTGCAAAAAGCAAAGAAGCAAAACCACCTGGTATAAGAACCTTGGCAGAATGGGGATGACCTCATTGTCATTTTCAATAATAAAGTTTTATGAACCTTTGGACAAACAAATCCTACCTTATATAGTCTTAGTGATTTTTCATCTCAAAACATGCCAAGTAGACAATCAGGCAACCACCCTCTCCAGAGACCAAACTGCTGACCCGCATCAGGCACTATACTGTCCCCCTGGAGCCCCCTTTGGACCTGTGCATTTTACCAAATACCCTCCCAACCCCGCCTACTCAGAGTACAACTTGGAGACCATTATCATTGCCAACCCCTTGGCCAGAACTAGAGAGACTGAATACATAGGACACAAAGGAAAGAGGATTGATATGCCGCCCTTCTTTTTCAAAGATAAGTACAATTATTACCGGCATACTTTGTCCCCATGACTCTGCCCTTAACCCTGAAGCCCAACTGCCCAATGGATCCCCCCACTGCTACCAAGGCCATGTCTACTCAACTGTTTAGAGTACTCTAAATTACTTTGACAGGAATAGTAGACGCTATGGTGCCCAACTCAGGGCCTTAGTCCTTGCTTGGGCAATCTGTATCCTATATTATCAAGTTAGCACCCATCCTATGGTGGGCATTACCCACTGGCCCAGCTGTACTCTGTCCCAAGTCAACCCATACCTCTACCTATGTCTGGCTTCCTTACAGATATACTATATTTGGGAGCCACAATTTCCCAGGGGATGGCATAGTGGTGTGTTCTATATAATGTTCTGACTGGTAATAAATTGAGAAGGAGATCATAGTTTAAAATTGGAAACACTCTTAATTATGAGATAAATCATGTAATTTGACCTTGTGCTCAGACAGTTCCATACTGTTAGTCATGTCATGAGGTGACTCTTTGAGAGCCCCCTGTTTATTGTTATATACATTATTAGACAAGGGAATACTCTCAGTTGCAACACCCCTTTGCCTCATTTTTGTTGTCTGGCACAAGGATCAGAATTTGTGAGAGATCTGGTAAGTTTTGTATGAAACCTTTCTGA
Source organism: Entomophthora muscae (assembly GCA_014839935.2). Classification (NCBI taxonomy): domain Eukaryota; kingdom Fungi; phylum Entomophthoromycota; class Entomophthoromycetes; order Entomophthorales; family Entomophthoraceae; genus Entomophthora; species Entomophthora muscae. The sequence continues at coordinate 64,795 of QTSX02000158.1, forward strand.
GCAGGTACAGCACAGCAGAGGCACAACTGATTGTTATGGAGCTTCTTGGTGTTACCTTGAGAGTCTTTAACTTGGTAAGTGTGATTATTGTAGATATAGGACACCCTGAAAGTCCCAAGGTGATTAGTTTTGAGCTTTGTGGAGTTGGGATTGAGGATGTAAATTGGATCACCTACATCATATTATGCCTCCAGGCGTCTTTTTGCCCCTTAATTCGTTCTTGTTTGATTTCATGGGCCTTGTCCTGCTACTGGGATAATGAGAAAGTGGATGTGACGGGTGGTTTTTTTGAAAAAGTTGAATTCAAATATCTCTGATCCACCCCTATCATGTCATCAGGAGTATCAAAGGCCAGCACTCTAGGACTAAACCCTATGCTAAAATTAATCATGGCTTGCAGAATGAGTAGCACAGTCAGGAGATTCTCTGTCCAGGAAGTTTTTGGGTGTTCCTTGAACAGCTTGGCAATTAGTTGGTCCAGAAAGCCATTTAAGAGTTCTAATCACCCATTGGCTTGTGAGTGATATGGTGTGGTAACTATTTGTTCGAGGGTATTCTTTACACAGTACTCTTTGATGACATTACCCACAAGTTCTGACTTGCTGTTGGTGATGAGTCACTTGGAGAAACCAAAATGTGCCACAATTTCTTTGCTAATGAACCAAGTTATGATGGTAGTGTTGTTAATTGTCTCCCAAGCTACAGGCCAGCATGCAAAGTAATAAATGGCAGTAATGATGTATTTCTTTCCTAACTTATCTTTAGGTAGGGGGCTCACAATGTTGAGGCCCATTGCTTGAAGGGTTTCATGACCTTGATAGACAACACTGACTTTGTCAGGGCGGTCTTAGATGTGTTCTCACATGGCACACAAGTATAGAAGAGATCCAGAATATCCTGGTGCATACTGGGCCACCAGAGTTATATTTCATAATTTCAAACAGGTTATGTCCTTTGATGTGACCTAAATTTTGGGGAAACTGTAGAAAACTTGACTGTATGAATGAAAATTAAGAATCTAAAAGTGGCCAAGTTTTCAGGGAACCAACCTTGGGCAGCCGGCCTATTATTGTCTTGGAACAGGCGGAGTGGGAAGAACCCACCAGAGGATTGGTAATAACTTAATTAGATAAGACATCAATTTTCCCACCCAGGACTACAGGCCATCAGCCAGGATTATGGTATCAATCACCCCAGTGAAGATGATATAAACTATCCCAAATAGCTTGTTGGTATGATCTAAGGGGAGCTTGGTTGTGGACATGGGCATCAGCTTTAGGGTGATGGGTGGCTCCATGTCCAGTTAGTAGGCATGGAGAAAGCTGTATTTATCTCTGAAAAGGTGGGGCTCATTAACATACCAAGTGCCCTTCCTGTTGTATCTTTTTAACACTTTAGATTAGGCCAAGAAATCATGTGCTAATATCTTGTCAGAGGAGTAGTCTCTGTATTTGAGCTTCAAAGGGTATTCTGGAAAGTAAATGGGACCAAATGAGGCACCTGGCAGATAATAGGTTGCTGGCAGGGCAACAGAAGGATTGGAGGATTTGGAGCTTAACTAGCAGATGACTAAGATAAATATGTCAATATTTGGGAAAACCAATATATTATAACCTTTATTTAAAAATTACAATGGGGATTGGTCTTGACCTGGCCTGGCCTGGCAGTTACTTATACAGCTCTTTCAGGCCTCATTGTCTATTTGGGTTTCTTGGGCTTGGGCAGGCTGGCATCAGGATTCTAGAGGTGACAGGATGGCATCAGGAACAGGAAGGTTACCATTGGCTATCTCTGTGGAATAGTCCTTCAAACTCTTCTTTTTGAAAACTTGATAATTGGTGCTGGGCAGAAATCAGGGCCAGTGCCATTTTCTGGACTTTGGGTGGGTTTGGGGAAATTATCATTGGCAGACTTGCTAATTTTGCCACCTGGCCCACCAGTGTCACATTTTGATAACTCAGGTGAATTCCTGGCATCTAGAACAGGCGGGTTGACATCAAATTTACTAACAAAAAAACTACTAACAGGCAGCAGGCAGCAGGCAGCCAAGCTCCTGTCCTTCTGAACTGGCAGGCTGCTGGGAATTAGGCTCAGGGTTTGAACCTCACCCATATCTTGTGTTTTAGATAAGTAAAATTTTCCATTCCTGGCACAAGTCAACACTTTTTAAATTTTCAAAATGGCTTTTTATAATAAATTAACTACTTTTAATCAAATTTTTTAGTTGTGATAATGAATAAAAAGTATTTGTGTGTTCATAATAATTTTTAATTGTAGATAAATTGTTTTAATCTAATTTTGAAATTAAAAAAATGACTTGGCCACTTTTAGATTCTCAATTTTAAATTCTCACTTTTTCATTCATACAATTGAGTTTGTCATAGTTGCCAAGTGTGGTAGTAGTGCAGGATGATATCTCCTTGTTTAGTGATGGAAATGTAGGACATGTTTTCTCCTGTTTCTGCCTGACTTCAGCCATTTTCAATGTCTGTTGTGAACTGGCTCTCATTGTCTTTTAGCTTTGAGATAGTTGCTGAGCTAATATCTTCATATCAGGTAGTCTCAAGAAGAAGGTATATCATGAACCAGTCAAGTTCTAGGCTGTTGTCTCTCATGATAAATGCTACATATAGCTTGGAGAGTGCATCAGCTGTGATCAGCTCCTTTTCAGGATTATAATCTATGCAGAGTTGATAAGGAGACAGGTTTTCAATCCATTTTTCTTGACATTGAGCCAATTATGACTGTGTATTGAAGTACTTGAGGGACTTATTATCTATATGATCTTGGGGAGGGAAGGTAGTGCCTTTCAGGTAGCAACACCATTTCTCAACACAATGGACAATCATAGCTAGCTCCTTATTGTGGATGAGATAGCGTTTTTTGGTGTCAGTGAGTTTTATGGACTTGTAGGATACTAGAAAAAAGACACTTTAATTAGTTTCTACCTGAAGCACACCCCTTATGGCCTGGTCTGCGGCGTCATTTTAAAGTTTATACCAACAAATTTGGTTGAGAAACTGAAGAATTGGTGCTGTTTTGAGCTTCTGCTTGAATTTATTGAAGGCTTGTGTTAGAGTAAAGTGGCAAGTTTCCTCATTCAAAGAAATTTTATTAGGATATAATGAAAAAATTGAGAGTTGTTTGAGTAGCATGAGACTAAATTGGGATGGTGGCTTTAACATCTTGGAACCATGGATTAAGTAACAAAATATGACAGTGAAAATTTCTGTTGAGCAAATTATTTGCAGGGGCAAATTAGAAGAAGAGATTGTGGAAGCCGGCATATAGAGGGCAAGCCAAGGGAAAGCCAAGGAATCTATGACAGCCTTGATCATCACAGAGGCCAAACTCTCAAGGACAGGTGCAAATAGCCCTAGATGAGCAAGCATTTTTAGGGGAAACTTTCTTTTATTTGATGGTAAGTAAACTATCTAGAAAAGTTTCTAGAGGCAAATGAGGAAAGCTTTAATGCAGTTTAGGTTGAGAGTGGGGGGCTTCATCAGCATCTGATTGTCTGGGGAGAATATTTTCACCATTTTGGGGACCTACTAATGAATTTGACCTAACGTTGTCATAATTCAAAAATTCCTGTGACCAGCAGGTCAAACACTGTCATCTCCAATCAACAAGTAACACGTAATTTTTGTGTCAACTCCAATTAATGTATAATATGTAATTTTCTTGTCATGATTAATTGGCATGAAGCAGGGCAAGTCTAGATTTTTGAGGGATATTTGCGCAACTCCTGCTTTCACTCATTTTTTGTCAAGGACAATGTTTAAACCTTCTAACATAATCAATGGTTTTATAGCTTTCTGTTACTGGTTTTGAGTTTAGCAAGGGTGTGTTTTCCCCACCATTTGGTGTTCTACTGTAACAGCTTGATCCCGCACTGGGGCCTATTTAAATGTTAATTGATATTGAGTTTTTCAGTAAAGGAAGCAAATAGTTCCCCACAGTTGGAAATAAATTTGTGTAAATATGCAATCATTCCCAGGAAGGTGTGTACCTGAGCCATATCAGTGGGAGTCAGCATACTGGTGATTGCCTTTATATTGACTGAGTTGAGTTTTATTCCTTTGGAAGAGATGGTGCTCTCCAGGAACAATAACTCCAACTGTAGGAACTCAAACTTGGAGGGTTTAGACTTTATTTGATTTTTTTGAAGGGTATTGAGGACAGCATAGAGATGGTGGAGATGTGTTGCTTGGTCCTGAATATATACAGTAATATCATCTAGTTAGACTAAAACACATTTTCCAATCATGTCTTCAAAGGCCTTGTTCATAAGCATTGCAAAGGTGGATGGTGCATTAGTCATGCCAAAATTCATGATACAACACTCAAAAAACCCATAGTGTTTTTGGAAGGCACTTTTTGCCTTGTCTCTGGGGGCAATTCTGACTTGGTTGTACCCTGTGGTGAGGTAAATCTTTCCAAAGGTTTTAGCACTTGCAAGTGTATTGAACAAGCTGTCAATCAGCAGTAAGGGATATTTGTAATTTACTATGGCTTTGTTTAGGAAATGATAGTCTATGACCAGGCAGAGTGACCTATCCTTTCTGGTTATAAAGAATAACATGACTCTTTACAGTGATAGTGAAGAGCAGTGTCAGGGATCCAACCTGTGGGGGGTTCCTGAGGACTTGCAGGCGGACAGCCCGCGGGCCCAGCAGGGAGAGCCCACCACAGGATTGGGGCTAACTTTACAATATAAGATAACAATTTTCCAAGGATTGCCCAAGGTCCGCTCGTAGGCACCATGGAATCAATCAACCCAGTGAGGGTGATATACATCACCCCAAATATTTGGGTGGAAGTGGATTCATCAGTGGCAACAGATTCTTGCAGGCGGTCAGGCCGAGGGGTGAGGGGTGGTGTCATTGGAACCAAATATGCGGGCAGGAAGTTATACTTGTCTCAGAATAGCAGAGGAGGTATGGAGATTTTGATGCCTTCTTGGTATACGGTTTCAGTCTCTCTAGTTCTAGCTTCAGGGTTGTGGATGAGGATCTCCTCCAGAGTAAACTCAGAATACGCCGGGTTGGGTGGGTACTCGGTAAAATGTACTGGGTCAAAGGGAGCTCCTGGTAGACAGTAAAGTTCAGGCAGCTGGTCCGCAGTTTCTTGGGGTAGGTGAACATGTGGGGCAGAGCCGCAAGGAGTAGACTGTAGATGAAGTAAAACTAATAACAAGTATGGTATGATCTGGTTGAACCAAAGGTTCATGTTACTTTATTGCAAGGATGGTGATGGGCATCTTCCTGGCGGCCCAGGGTATAAGTATGCCCATCTGTCATGGCAAAACTTTCAAAGATTTTCATGACCCGGGTTTCCCCATCTACTAGGTCCTCACAGCCCTTGGTGGTAACAATTGTGGGGATTATTTTATTGGCTGACTTGCAACTAGAACACTCCAATTCCTTAACCAGGTCACAGGATGGGTCATCTCTGGGTGGCCCGTTTCTTATAGAAGGTATCTTTGTTTCTTCTTCTGTAGTGGCCCAGGTTATTCTGGGGTCTGTGGCTAACCCGGCCCATTGATTGGTTGGGTTAACAGGGGCCTCTAGCGCGGGGGGCATTGTTGTAGGCAAACTTGGCTCATCAGACTTCAGGAGATTCTCTGAAGTCAAACCCAATTCTGATTTGAACCCCAAAAACTGCGGGCAGCCGGGTGGCTGGCCCTGCGGGCTGGCGGCCCGCGGGGCATCAGGGTTTGACTCCCATAGTTGAGGCTTTTTGATTATCATAGTTGACAGGAGTTTGTCACTTGTGACAGGCAGATAAACCCCTTGTCTAAGGTGTCCATAAGGTGTTGGTGGATAGTCTCATCCTCAATGGGTGTTAGACAATATAGTGGTCAAGCCTTTTCTAGAGAACCTTGAAATCAAACACTGTGCTGGATTTCTCAGGTGGAGTTAATTGGTTCAGCGCTTTGATGAATACATCCTTAAACTTGTTGAGTAATTCCCAAAAAGCTGGTTGAAGATCTCTATGAGGGTTTTGAGGAAGATTAAGATCTTATAGATTAGACTTAACACTGATTGAAATCCAACTTGCCCCCTTTAAACCCTGAGGGACCCTCTTCTTTAATATGTACAAAGATAGTGCCATGTAATGGCTTGTTTATCTCAATGGGATAGATTTAGAATCCAACAAAATTTCTTCTGAGAGTGATTATATTGTATTCTAGTCAATGTAGGGACATTTGTGGAGTAGCCAGTCCCTTCCTACAATTACATTGTGACTGAGGCCGCTCATGATGAGCCCATAGAGCCTAACATGAACATTACCCATTCTAACTGAGAAAGGTATAATTTTGTGGGTGATGGCTACTCTGAGGGAGTCTACTATGCATAATATTTTGAATCAATTGGGCACCTGGTCAAATTGTTGGTAATTCACAGCTTCTTGACTGATCATGGAGTGATTAGCCCTGGTGTCTACCAGAAACTTGGTGGTATTTCCACAGAAGCAAAAGGGGTAATCCAATAAAGTAATTTTATTTTGTGTATGACTAGCTTGAAGGATAGGGTTGTCACTGTGTACCTGATATATGTCCAGGGCTTTAAAATCATGCACATTGTAGTTGCAGAGGCTTTTGGCAAAGAGAGATTGGTGATGCAAATCAAGCAGGACTATAAAGCCTCCCATGTCTACAACCCCCAAGCTTTTTATGAACTCTCAATCTGTACCAACTATAACTTTCCCTCTTGAGGACACTTGTTGTCATTATCTTTTTTGATGGGGCTTTTCACGTCCTACTTGAATGTGGGTGCTACCAGGGGTTGGCAAGGTTCAAGAGGCACATTATTATATCTTTAGAAGCCCATTGCAACTTGGTATTTTGCTTCTACAATGGCCTTATAACCGCCAGTAATGGAAGTGCAGCACCCCATAAGTACCCATTTACAAATATGGGGCTTTAAACTATTGATATTAAGCATGAAGAGCATTGTGTTTCCATAAGTAATGGATTATGAGGCATCATCAAGATACTCAGGGACGCTTCATGTTTGTATAATTACAAGAAAGGTTGTTCCTATTAAAATGTATGAGAAAGTCTTGCTGTAATGGGGCTTGACAGCATCTCTGAATGCAGCCCACATAACTTCAATTTCTTGGATGACCCAAGTGGTGAGCCACACAGCAGCAGGCCCAGTGAGGCGTCCTGATGGTGTGGCAACCCACATGGGTTCAGGTACTTAGCAAATATAGAGGCAAGTTTATGTGGGGTATAGCCAGCCTACAATGCTGGTACCTTCCACACCACCTGTGAAGGGGTTCAACTGCAGGCTCAGCATGCATTGTGACATATATGACTGAGACAGAGTGGTACTGATGTTGTGCTGTCCCAGGAAGAGTTGGTTGTAAATGCTGGCAAGAACTAGTTGGTCTTAGTAAACTATTTAACCTTTTGGGATGTCCCATCAGGGCTTGGAAGGAAAGTCTCTTGGTGGGGTATAGCCATACAGCCAGCACTTTGTCCTTTATTGAGGAAATTTCCTTAAAGGTAGGTTGTTAATCAAACCTACCACTGTTATTTCTGTTACAACTGAACTTGTTATAGCTCAGTAGTGATATTGGGGAAGACAACAGTCCAATAGAAACAGACAAAAAATAGTAATAGGATGTAGCTTTATTTGTACAGTGGTAGTTAATATACCAGTGTTGTAACTGTGCTGTTTTAGAAGAGTTACAAGGGGGGAAATATTTAAAAACTAGATAATATTCTTTATTGAGAGATAACTATTATATAGTTGTTGTGGATTGTGGATATCAGGAACATGTTTGTGTTGATCACTTGGTTAGATGGTTAGGGGCTGGCTTGATACTGATAATGAGTCAAGCGCTAAAGTGAGACATTCACTGTATGGAATTATTGTTTGCTCATGTTTCTGTTTCTGGGAATTCAAGTTGATTTCTGCATTTGGCTACAAGTCATTGGAAATTCAGATTATGGGTCACAAACCTTCTTGATTGAAACCTTTCCAGGGGTTGACCCTGTTGTTTTGACATCAGGAAAGGAAGTCACTAACTCACTAAGGGGTGACATTGTGACAGGATCCAGGTATGGTGTGAGCGGCAAATATCTAATTGAGGGATCAGCGCTTTGAAATGGGAGCCACACCTAATTAAGAGCTATTGCATGTATCTTGACACTGGTGACAGGTGCCTCCTGTGTATTTTAAGATAAATCAACAGAAAGGGAGTCAATATTGGTTACAACAATCCTTGGAACAGAAATCTGATCTTTGGGCAGTATGGCATTGGGAAACTAAAGATGTCAGGGAGGCTTCAGGTTTGGGCAGATCATATAAAGTTATGCCTCTCCCTTGGGCCTCCACTTCAATCTTCACCAAATGCTTGAGGATCTCTGGCAAATTATGTCTGGATTTTATCCAAAAGATATACTGAAAAAGCCCATATATTATTAATTGTATACTTAGTTGAAGATGCCCTCACCTAACCCCCCAAGAGACACCTCTGGTTAAATATCAATGTGCAAGAGCAGCCAGGAGCAGTGGTGTTTGCATCTGATACTGGTTCCCCAAATTTTAGTTGAGTCAGTTCTTTCTTTTGATTTTGTCTGTTTGAATTTGCCCAAATTTCCCTGCTTCAAGAAATGCACCCATATCCATCCATATCATTGGTTGATCTTTTTGGGACACCCAACCTCTCACTTCACTCATATTCACTCCCTTTAAATGATTATAAGAGTTGTAAAAGACTCTGCTTCATCATTCTCTAAACCTAATAAAGTTCAAAATTTGATAGTAAAACTGTCATGAATGACATTTCAATACTTGTATTGAAAACTCAAGAGTTGAGCTCCAGTCCCAAAAGACAGATTGAACCCTCCAGGACAGTCCAGGACCTGCCAACCCGTTAAGTCACAGGCTCAAATTGATGAATTACTCCGCGATCCGTTGGCCTACTACAAAGAATTCCCTGAATAGTTGCCAGTCTGCCGTCAAACTGGTGCCAATGAAGACCCATATTGGCAAAGGAGATGTAACCTGGCTAACAGAGGTTGGTGAAGGACCCGCTGCCAATTTGCCCAACACCAGTACTGGAGTTTCAAAACCAACATTGGAAACCCTGGAATCAAACCCTGACCCTCCAAAGACTACTTAAGTCACACAAAGTGGACAGGAGACGCCCACTTGTTAAATTGCAAACCCAAGTTAACGAGTTACTTTGAGACCTGCCAGCCTCCCAAAGACAATTCCCCAAATGGTCATCAGATTGATGCCAACCTTGAGCCACCAAAGACCCAAACCTATGGAGAGGTTTCAGCTTGCCTTAAGGAGGTTAAAACAAAACCTATTTTTAACTCTGCCAATGACCACCAGCAACTGCCAGTCTTCTGCCCAGAAGGAGTAGTACAATTGGACTACTCAGGTGACATAGTGAACAGTGGCGGCAGAACAAAGTATTGTCATTTCTATTTGCCAGAGCAGGCACAACCTGGATCTGCCGCCCTTGAGACTCCAAGCCAAGACCCATGTCCTGCCAGTGCCTTGTCTGCAAACCTGAACCCTGCAAAAATCAAAGAAGCAAAGTCCCATGGTATAAAAACCCTGGCGGTACGGTGAAGACCCCATTGTCATTTTCAATAATAAAGTTTTATGAACCTTTGGTTTGAACAAATCTTACCCTATCTAGTCTTAGTGATCTTCCATCTTAATTTGGGTCAAGTAGACTACCAGGCCGCCGCCCCCTTCTGAGCCCAACCTGCCAAATTGCCCCAGGCATTATACCGCCCCCAGGAGCTCCCTTTGGACCTGTGCACTTTACCAAGTATCCCCCCAACCTGGCCTATTCAGAGTACGGCTTGAAAACCATTCTCATTGCTGACCCTTTGGCAAGGACTAGAAGTACTGAATACATAGGACATGAAGGAAAGAGAGTCAAGATACCACCCTTATTATTCAAGGACAAGTACAAATACCTACCAGTGTACTTTATTCCCATGACTCCACCATTAACCCCAAGACCAGATCAACCCATGGAACCCACTGCTGCTGCCAAGACCACCTCTACCCAACTGTTTGGAGTACTCTATATTACTTTGACAGGATTGGTGGACTCCGTGGTCCCCAACTCCGGACCCTGGTCCTTGCTTGGGCAATCTTTATCTTATATTATCAAGTTAGCACCCATTCTATGGTGGGCCCTACCCACCAGCTCAACCGCACCTCACCCCAAGCCGCCCAATGCCTCTACTTATGACTGGCTTCCTGACAAAAACTGGCCATTTGGCTTTATCTATTGCTTTGTGTGATCAGTTGATCCCATTCCCCCTTTGGCCTCCCAGGAATTGTTAGTGGCAACCATTTGGTTGTTGCTGAAACCGCAATTTATTGTGGTTGATGGAATGATTTTATTTCTCCATAACTACTCCTCAATTCTCACAGATCATAGCTAGAAGATACTGGTGAATAGATGCAGGAAAACTTCTGTTTGCAAACCTTAATCCCAAGATCAGGTGCCCTGGCTAAATGCATACCAGTCTCAACACTGGGAGATAAATCTGCTAACTTCTATTGACAAGATCTAATTTTAAATTAGTTGAAATCTTCATTTGGCTATCAGCTGCCTCTGTGTAGGTCTAGAATTTAGGTGGTGTGCTTTTGGCTTCCATTCCTTCTGTAAGGAATATTCCTGACTTAAACCCAATTCTTATTGGGGGCAATGTTGAAAAACAAAAGAAGGGCGCCCTTTTGAAAACAAAAGATTCAATAAGGATTTCCCCCCTTTAATGGAGGAAAATAAAAATCAAATAAAAGGAAAAACATAACTAAATGGACACCGGAATATTTTATCATCTGGGCAGGCGCCCGCCAGCATCCTGCCAGGATCCTGCTCTCCCAGCCAGCTGCCAGTCCCCCACCAGCCTCCTGAATGCCACCCAGGCCCCTGCCACCCACCCGCTTGCCCTCCGGGTCCCAGTTGGCTGCCAGCCACCTACCTGGGCCCCAGGCCCCACTCCACAGCCAATCAGAAACCCCCATTAATTGCAGCCAATCAGAAAAATCCCTGGTTGCAGGAAAAAGGTTACTGAATAATTCCTGCTCTTCAGAAGGGCAAATTCAGGATTCAGATTCCAAAGACTATTCTGGCTCAACAGAAGAAGGCCAAATTCAATTTTCAGGTGTGAGCAGCAATTCTACCCACAACCAATGGGATTATGAGTCACAGGACATATGTTTGAGTCCAGACCCAAACCAAACCATGGCTTCCAAGACAAAAATAGATCCTGGAAACCCCATGACTTATCAACACCACCTGATCACATACCCAGGAGATATCATTGGCTCTAGTCAAGAATGGCCAAAACCCCAACAGATTGCCAAAGAACAATGGTTTGGCCACCTTCTCAAACCCCAATTCCCAATTCCATGTTCCAAAACTTTGGGGTCTCCAATCCCTTGCTTTCATTCCCACTTGTAAAACTTTGCACAGTGGGAAGCAATATAAATAAGAGACCCCTCCTCAGTAATAGCTTGTGCTATTATTGAGTTTAATACCCTCAATAAAGCTAAATATTACTTAAAACTTAAGTCAACTTTAACTAGTTAGCCCCAGCCAAACCCCTCCAATCCAAGGAAGATAAATCATCTCATCTTCACAGCTGTGCTTATAGCTTGCCTTGGGATTGGAGGCTATCAACAGGGACCAGAGTTCTTTGGACCCTCACCAGAAGGGCTAGGTCATGATCCCCACTATGACCCTGGACAACTTGACTCCTCTCACACTGGTTCCTGGCCTCCCCTGGTTTCTCTGCATTCCATGTTGTCCATTGTGGTGTACACCTTCATGTACTATGTGTCAACCTACTTTGCAGGGAACTTTGGAAGATACAACCTCCATGCCAAGGCCTTCCGCTGGTTGATGACCATCTATCTGATTGTCACCGCCCTGACTGGTTTCCAATTCCCCAATCTCCTGCCATACCTGTGTTGAGGGTCTAGATGTACAAGCATTCTGGCTACTGCCAACCTACTCAACATCCCGCCATTGCCTGATTTGGTCCCCTTCCAATATACTGTTTGACATACCAAGAATGGTAACCAAGCAATATCACCTGACTGTCCAAGTATCCAGTGGCTCAAATCCATCTTGTACATGACTAACCCCTAAGTTTGATCCAACTAAATCCCCACCAAAGTCAAGTCTATATAAGTCTGAAGTATTATCCAATAAAATATACTTCTCTTCTTTTTTAATTCCATATTTGAAGCTTCCCCAAAAGGTGCTTCTTATCACTGGTAGCAGCTACAGGTTTTCAACCACACCCATGAGAGAGAAAATGAATGACCAAAATCCGCCCACCTTTGCTCACGTACTCAACCAGGCCACATCCCAGGAGACCTGGAAAATGTACTTCCGCGCCCACAACATTGACAAAGATATACCTAGTGGATGCACCATATTTTAAGGTCTGGTCATGCCCAAAGCATGCGACAAAATTATTCAATAAAGTCACTCTCTTCAACCACAAACAAACGCACAACCACCTATCACAGGTGAAGTTACCAACACCAAATACATTAGTATTGACAAGTTCTTTGATAAAAACAAGGAAAATGTCATCAACTGGCTAGACCACTCAGCTGCCAAACTCTGCGCCAGCCACATCCCCTATGAGAAATGGGTCCAGGAAGCCAGCAAGCGCCTGTACAAGGCCGCAGCTAACTGGTTTGCCACCTGGGTTGGCTCACAAACTGACGACCAGCTTGACAACTGGGAAGAGTTCAAAGCGGACATCACGTACAATTTCTGTGTCACCAAATCTCCCCAAGACATTGCAATACAGCTCAGTGATCTTCCTCAGAAGACCACCATTGCAGCTTATGCCAATGAATTTGAGAAAATACATCGCAAAATCCAAAACCCAGCGCAAGCTGACAATGTACACACCAGAGCCTCATTCATCAACAGAATGAAACCCTCTGTTGCTGCCCTCATCTGCCCAGAGGCAAATACCTCCATGCCCGCACTCATTACATAAGCTAAGCATGCAGAAAAACATGCAAGCATGGAATATGCTGCACACAATGGCAATCACTCCTCAAACAGCAATGGCAGAAAAAACTCCAATGGCAATAAATGCCAAAATACCAACCATAGCAATGGCAACTCCAATTGCAACAATGGCAATTGCAGCCAAAGCGCAAACTGCTCCCGTCCCAAGAAAGAGGACACCACCAAAGTTAACAATGCTGAAGTAGCAACCCGCTACAAATCCGACCCCACATTCTCTGACCTCAAAGGTCTCAAAACAGAGGAACAGGGAAAAGAGAAGGGGAAAAGTCTTAAGTGCCCCTGTCTCCCCCCCAACTTGACAAGAAATTTTATCAAGGCACAAACTTTGCTGCTTGCATTCCCCGTGTCCTGCAATCCTCCATTTTTATGAACTTAAAAATTAAAGATCACTCAAAACTTCTTGTCTACTTGTGCACTTACAAATCACATACACATAAAATTTTATTCAACTCTGGTGCACAACACACTATGGTTAGCAAACCTTTTTTAACCAAGTACAAAATACCAGTTGTCAAATCCAACTTCAAATATGCCAGAATGGCAGATAAATCAAAGGTTCTACTCAAAGGCAAGACAACTCCCTTCAGAATTGACCTCCAAGGCATACAAACGTCCATCAAAGGACTTGTCATGAGCAACATAAACTACAACATTGTAGCAGGCATGGACTGGTTCACCCAAGTGTACCCCAGCGTATGTTGGAAAACAAAAACCATGACCATCAAACACAATGGAGTCAATTTTAATATCCTCAAAGAACCAAATGACCTCATTCTAAGGAACACAGTATTTGTCCAGGTCATAAACCAAGATGACTCAGAACGTCTAACCAAAGATAGTACCCTCCACATAATGAGGTACACTGAGTTCAATAACATACAAACACAAAAGATCCAATGCCCAGAACTTGTGGCACTCCTAAATGAATATGCTCATGTATTCAAAGAGGAACTCACATAGTTACCCCCCAAACTAGAGGTCAAACATGGCGTTGACTTATGCAAAGCCATGCACAAACCTGCATCCCTCTACAGACTCTCCCCCATGGAGACCCAAACCCTCAAAACACACATTGAGGATAACTTAGCTAAAGGCTTCATCCGCCCGTCTGAATCCCTATGGGGGGCAGCAGTGTTCTTTGTAAAACAAAAAAGAAGGCACTCTGTGTCTAGTAACTGACTACAGAGCACTAAATGCAAGCACAGTAAAGAATAAATGACCTCTCCCACTTATAGAGGATCTGTTTGCAAGACTCTCAGGAGCCAAATTTTTCTCCAGAATTGACCTCACCTCAGGTTACAACTAAGTTGAAGTAAATGAAAATAACATACCAAAAACTGTGTTCTGTACACAATTTGGATTCTTTAAATGTAGAGTAATGAACTTTGGGATGACCAACGCTCCTGCAATATTTGTCACCATGATGAACCAAGCACTAAACGGTCTTTCAAATACATTATGCTACCTTGACAATATCATCATATTCTCAAAAAAAGAGAAACACCTCACACATGTCTGTGAGACACCCAATCAATTTGCAAAGCACAAACTTTATGAAAAACCAAGTAAGTTCCAATTTATGGAAAAGGAACTCCTGTTCTTGGGCCACATTGTCTCTGACGGTGGCATTAAAGCAGATCCAGACAAAATAAAAGCCATAAATAACATGCAATGCCCCACCTCTGTTAAACAAGTTACATGCTTTCTTGGTATGGTAGCTTATCTAAGGAAATACATCAAAGACTGCGGGAAACTAACCGCATCAATAAATGACTTAACAAAGGGTAATGCTGAAAAGAAATTCATCTGGACTCCAGAATGTGACAAGAATTTCCAATTATTAAAACAAGCTCCAATTGAAGCACTAATCTTGTAATACCCTAATAATAACAGGTGCTACGAGCTCAAGTCAGATGCCAACGACACCGCCATTGGCGCAGTCCTGTGCATCCACCAGTCAGGGCAGTAAGACTTCCTGCCAGTATGTTACAAAAGCAGAAAATCAACTAATACTGAGAAGAGATACCCAATACACAATAAGGAATTGCTAGCAATATACCACACATGAAAGAAATGGAGATGTTAACTGGAAGGACATTTAAATGTCTGAGTACTAACTGGCCATAAATCCTTAATCTATTTCAAAACTCAGAACGCACTTGCACGGCAACAAGCCAAATGGATGTCCTTGCTGGAACAGCTTAATCTGGACATCCAATACAAAAGGGGCAGAGCTGGTCATGGCTGATGCTCTCTAGACTATGTCAGCCTAGAGAAGATTACCCTGACCACCTGGAGCCTGACTGGCCAAACCTGTACAACACTGAGTATAAAACCAAAGGGAAAGACCCCTCAACACACCAACTGACCCACAATACATTAGTAAGGAACAAAAAGTATTTCCATGTATCAAATGGCAATGTATACTAAACTATTAATGACAAACATGTCCTGTATATCCCAATTGCACAAAGAGTTGACACCATACTAAGACATCACCAACTACTAGGCCATACAAAGGCTAACAGCCTATACCTCACACTAAAATAGATAGTATGGTGGCCCAACCTCAAACAGGATATAGTTTATGTTCTGAAAAAAGTGCACAGTGTGCAAGAAATACACCAGTACAAAGGCTCCTCAGCCAACAGTCAACCCAGTACCAGACCCAGAACCATTCAAGGTTTGGAGACTGGACGTAGTGGGCCCCTTCCCAGAAACAAAAACAAACCAGCGTTTCTTAATTGTAGCTATTGACTTTGCCATATGCTGGCCCATCTGCTGGGCAACAAAGGACCATAAAGCAGAAACCATCAACTGTTTCATTAACAAAGTGACCATAGCTGACTACAGCACTCCAGACTACATCATAACTGATGGAGCAACTGAGTTATCAGGTCACGTAGTAAATAACAACTTAAAATCCAAAAACATCAAACACTACACAACCTCTCCATATAGGCCACAGGCTAACAGCAGAGTGGAACACCTCAACGGCAGCCTTATCAGAACCCTAGAGAAAATAATGGATGGCAAAGCCAAAGATACATGGCCACTATACGTGAAACATGCATTACTAGTATCCCAAGTCCGCACCAACCAAGGGACAGACTATTCTCTGTTTGAGCTAACCTATGGGTATAAACCGGAAATAATCACCCACAACAAACAGCCCTACATAAAGATCCCCCCGGGGAAACCTCCCACAGTAGAGCAAGCTCCAAATCTACAACACATCCGCCTCAAAGCTAAAATAGCAGAAATAAAGAGGCTCAAGACACAAAGGGCAACCTTCACAGAGGAACCACTTCCTATTGACTCCCCTTTCTGGGTTCTAGCTAGCAACATAAAGAAACTAGACTCAGTACACCGGGGACCAGGAAGAGTCATCAAATACAGACCAGAGCACAACACCTACCTAGTAAAATTCCAAGGTGTCAAAAACCCAATTATCAAGAAATACCACAGAACCTGTATCTTCCTTAGTAAAGGGGAGCACTCAACCATACTGGTTCCAACTAGTAAACAGCTCCAGTAGCATCAGGCAACAGCCGTGAAAACAAAGCCCCCTCCTGATGCACCAGAGTAACCCCTTAAGGGTGTGTGTGTCAAGGGTCTGGATGTATAAGCATTCTGGCTACCGCCAACCTACTCAACATCCAGCCATTGCCCGATTTGGTCCCCTTCCAATATACTGTTTGACATACCAAGAATGGTAACCAAGCAATATCACCTGACTGTCCAAGTATCCAGTGGCTTGAACCCATCTTGCACATGACCAACCACTAAGTTTGATCCAACTAAATCCCCGCCACAGTCAAGTCTATATAAGTCTAAAGTATTATCCAATAAAATATACTTCTCTTCTTTCTTAATTCCATATTTGAAGCTTCCCTAAAAGGTGCTCCTTATCACCTGCTGCAAGTATTACCTACCGTATCTGGGTATTACACTTCTAGCTTTGGAAAAACTCTCTTGCTTTATGGGCTCCTAATCAAACAACCCTCAGATTCAATCCCAAAAAAATGCAGGCAGCCAGGCACCTGGCCTTCAGGGCAGGCAGGCTGCAGAGTGTGGTGTCCTGGGTTTGATTATTGGCTTTAGCCTCACTTTAATATGAAAAGCAAAATGCCATTTATGAAATTACATGCCAAAGTGCTATAAGGGATCTGATGAGCAATTAGGTTTGGATTAAACTTATCCGGGATAATTTTTTCTTCCTGGAACCTCTGCGCTGAAATCTGGGTTACTTGCTGCTTGGATGGGCTTTGACCATTTTTGTAAGCCTTAATTGGGGTGTTAGAAATGACAATTTCTCTGTACCCCAAACCCAAGGTATGGTACCAGGGCCAAACCCTGAGCCAAACCCTTTGTGGCCCATCAGTTCAGAAGACCAGGAGCTTGGCTGCCCGCAGCCTATTAATGATATACCTATTAGTAAAGTTGATGCCAACCTGCTGTGATCCAAACTCTTGTCTGCACCACATGGTTTTGTGAGCAAACTGCCAGTGCCTGATGATGAAAGTTTCCCCAAAGTTATGACTCATAATACTGGCAGTTTGGATGGCAAAATAAGCAGTCCCACCAATGAGGAATCCCCCAAACCTGCCTCCGTCCTAAGAAATACTTGCCCTGCAAACCCACCCTACACTATAGCTACCAATGATAACCCACCCGCTCTAGACGCCAGGAGTTTCCCTGGGGTAGCAGCACTAGACACTGACAGTTTTCTTGGTAAAATAAGCAATTCCACCAATGAGAATTACCCCAAACTTGCCCAAAGTCCAGGAAGTGGCACTGGACTTGAACCTGTTTAACACCAATATCCAAGTTGTCAAACAGAAGGGGTTGAAGGCCTATTTTTCAGAGATTGTCAATGGCAACCCGCCTGTGCCTGATGCCACCCCTAGATTACCGGTGCCAGCCCACCCAAGCCCAAAATTATCTGATCCTCCTGCCGCCCTGTCAGCTACCTATTGTCTGCCAGGTTCTCCTTTTGGTCCTGTCTATTTTATGGAACACCCCTTGAAGCCCTAGTATAGAGACTACACCTCTGACAAGATTTTAGCACAGGATCCCTTGGCCAGATCTAATGTGTTAACCAGATACAGCAGGAAGGGACCTTGGCATGTTATCAAGCCCCACCTGTTCAGATATAAATATAACTTCCTCCCTGCCTACCAATTAGACATGGAGCTACCTGTCACCCTCAAACTGATGCCCACATCCACCAATGAGCTCCCCCTGGACTATACCAACAATCTATTTGGTATAGTGTATATTACCTTCACTGGGGTGATTGACACCATCATCCCAGCCACTGGTGCATGGTCCTGGGTGGGCAAATCAATGTTCTACCTAATTAAGTTAGCACCAATCCTCTGGTGGGATTTTCCTGCCCAGCCTGCAACCCAGCAGTTCCCAGACACCAGCAAGCTGGCATCTCAGGGTTGATCCTCTTACATAAGGTTAAGTTTCTCCAACCTGGCATCCGGAAGACTTTCAGCCAGACAGAAATCCCATATAGAATCTCAATCATCCAAATACTGTGGGCAGGGAAGGTTTCTGGAACCGATGACCCAGAAACATCCTGAGCAACCCCCAGAGATGAGGTCTTTTCAACTCCCTGGGGAGGTTGTGCACCAGAAGGGTTCCAACCCATCCAGCTTGAACCCATGGCCCGGCAAACATGCCCCCAGAAAATCTGATGGCAGGGGGTGGCCCTGCCAAATCCCTACAAGTCTGGTCTGTGTCTGATGTTCCAGAAAATGGTATTATGGATTAAGTAACCATCCTCTAGCAATAAATAAATAAATGGTTCCAACTATAGAGCTCCAGTGTGATTAACCTGTATCTGATAATTAAATCATTGCTACTGCATTATTTATTGTCAATCTGTATTGATATATTAGATCCCCTTGGTAATAGATCTAAAGAATATGGCAGCACTTATTAATATTTAATATAAGTGTGGCCAATTTTCCTGAGACATCTGGAAACATCTACCCCTTCTTGAAGAATGCCCAGGACCAGATTTTGGAGCTTAGTCCCCAGCCAAGGCTGTCCTGAACCCATGGTTCAGGACCAACCAAAAGATGCATGAGGTTCCCAGCAGCACTGGGTAGATTTGAGACAGCTATGGATGGGAACCTGGGTTCCACCTTGATTATCTCAGCTATGGCTATAGCCAATGGTTCAAGTTTCAGGTTGATGTATCAGAACCCAACTCTAGGGCATTAGGGGTTGAGGAGGTAGATCTGGCCCACATATTATTTGCCCTCCTTGGAGGCTGTTATACAGCCCACACTTGCTCATTTGTTCTGAAGAGCTGTATATGGTTATTTTTTAAAACGGCTTGCACAGTAGTTTTCAAAGCAGCGGTGCTGTGATGGGATGGGTCAACATCAGGGACGTTTCAGTTAGGTTACAGCTGGAACACTTGTTTCTCTGATAATCATAACAATCAAACAGCTTGCCTAAACTTCTGGCTTATCAAACACTCTGCACTGTGGATAAACTAGCAAGCATTCAATAAATAGATCATTCAAGCTTCCATTCTCCTTGTTTCCCTATTCTAGTAGTTATTGGCAATACTGGGATTCCTGACCCATATCTGCATTATGGTAATCCACACATGAATTTTTAAACCCCATATCTGTTGAACCACAGGTAGGAAAAATCTCAAAACAGGACGGTCATAACCAAGGGCTAAACAGAATAAAAAGCCTATGGATCTATATCAATCAAGGGTATATTTGGGTCCAATTCTATCTGCTTTGCATCTGAGTTGATCTCACTTAGCACCATTAGGGCTGCAGTAGATTAAGAACACTCTAATTACAGCATTTGCCGTAATTGGCGCATCCAAGCTGCCACGTTTCAGATTTTAGATTCCCCTTACCTAGGGGAACCCAAAATTTTAAATAAAAAAGCAATCACTGACAGCTTTCTTTTTTTTCTGGACGAGCTGTTCTCTATATTTTTTTGGATAAAATTTTTATTTTTAATCCTAAAGCTGAATTTGAATTTGAATTATGATACCTTTTATTTTAAAATCTGAAAGAAATACAACTTTTATTTAAAAAGGTCCGTTTGTAGATCTGTATGGAAATGTTTCTGGAAAAATTGTAGCCTAGACAATTTTCTGGAACTGTTTCTGGATCTGAGACAAGGGTCTGCTTTTTTGTAAAGCAGCCATTACTTTCAGATCTGCCACAGCCCTAAGTGTCATTGCTTTGAGGACTACTGTATAAAATTGAGTCTTCATGTCTTTAATGTCAGCTTGATTGCACAGAAGGTGTAAGGGATTGAATTCTCCATATTGGTTTATATTTAAAGTTGGTTGCCAAGCCAACCTTTGAATCTTATTCAACCTTGGGAGTCACGGTTTTAAGCTTTTGTTTGGCAGCCTGTCAGGCTGCCCTGTGGCCGGCGGAGCTGTCAGCAGAGCCGCTAAGCCGCTGATAGGCTTCCGGACAAGTGATAGTCCGGTGCAACGGGAAATGCTGTTGGAGTGGACTTTGGAGGCTTTTGGGTGAAGCTTGCATAAAAGTTTTTAATATAAATATCTATTTTAAATTGTAAAGTAGTCCTGCAAAATTTCATATGATGGCTGGATCATCAGTTTAAAAATAAATTAAGCTTCTTGAATGCTTAAATTCAAGAATTTGATTGGCTTAGAAGAGTAGGATGATCAACCAAGCATTCAGGTAAGCTAAGCTAAACACAATACTAACTTTTTCAACTCAAAATCTTAAGATTCACTTCAAACTTAAGGTAAGCTTTGAAATATATACATAATACTAACTGTTTTAATCATAGTAGATCAGTGATACTCAAGGTAAGCATATTTTTAAAAAGTTTCAAAGCTAACTTTTCTTTTTAAAGGTAATAATTCTAAAAAAAACTAATTCAATTCAAAATTCAAGTTGATTCTGCATTTCAGGTAGGCTTTACATTATATTTACTAACCTTCTTCAAATCCTTTTAGATAAGCTTAGTCCAAAGCAGATCTTGGGGTGGGTAATTCATTTTTAGCAAATCAATTTTACTAACCTAGATTAAGAAAACTAGATTTTTGCCCTGAGGTTAATCATAGGAATGGTAAGTAATGTGTTCAATCACTAATTTTTTTCTAAGCTGCATTTCAGGTAACTATTTTCAAAAAAACCACTCACCTTCAAATCCTTTTAGATGGACTTAGCCTGTAGCAGATCTTGGGGTTGATAAGTTTTATTTTTACTAACTTTCCAAAGTAGATTTAAAAAACCAGACTTTTGCCCTGAAGCTGATCTTGGTTTGGTAAGTCATTTTACTACTTACTAACTTTTTTTTTAAAAAAAATGCCCAGTTTTTACTGCAGCAGATCTTGGGGCTTGGTGAGAACTTTGGGCCAACTGCCTAATATTAGCTTTCACCCTGAAGCTGCTCTTGATTAGGGTAAGTTTTTTTTTCAAATTTCAATTTTACTAACCTAAATTTAAACCTCAAGAGTTTGGCTTTAAGATGATCTTAGGTTTAGGTAAGTTTTTTTTAGCAAATTTGTGTATGGTGAGTATTTCTAGGATCATTATGATATCTACTATTTTCTAATCATTTTTGATCCAACTTTCACTTAAAAAAGATATTTTTCTTTAAGTAAATATTAGAATGAAATACTTCACTTGATTTAAAATTAACTATTATCTATCTTAATTATTTTACTTTTATTTTGTTTGACATATTTGCTTTAAAGATTTACTTTTTGTCATTTGCAAAGTTTTACTGCCAAAAAACTATATACTGTTATCATTTAGTAATTGTTAAATGGTTTAACCAAGTCATATGCTTAGATTATTTATTTATAGAGTTGAAAGAAAGTTTTTGGCAACTTTTTTTAGTTTTTAGATCCAACTGACATTGTTTCAAAAATATTTTTTAACTTAAAAGTGTCAAAAAAACTATAATAATTAAAAAGTGTTTTATTATAGATGCTTTTATTTTGATTGCATTTGGCTTATTATTTCAAAGATCTCTATCTTCAAAGCTACTTTGTTGTTTACTTATCAAAAGTTAATATCCTAAATAATTGAGACATACTAAAGAAAAAAATATTTGAAATGGCTTTTATTTCTGAACTTTTTGCTAAAAATTAAAAGGATAAATATGTTGGGAAAATTGTACCCAGGCAAATAGAAAAATATTAAAATATTTTAGGAAATTTCCACAACTAACCAAGATACTGCTAAAAAGTAAAAAGTATAAGTTGAAAAAGTGGCATCTATTGGTGTAAAAAATAATAATTTTAGATATACAATAAAAAAGTTAAACATTTCAAAACACAAATGATATGACAAACTAAATCAAACATACATATTTCAGTTAAAAAATAGAGTATTTTATGGTTTTGACTATAGACTACATCAGCTAAGACAGAGAAAAATATATTTAGATCAAATGATAAAATTTAAAATAAAGGTATTATTTATCTTTGGAATTCAAAAATTGTTATTGGAAATAAATTATTTCAAAAGTATTGTAGTTTTGAGATAATGCAAGAATTTTTCAATCTCCCATTGTTTATATGTCAAAAGTATAATTCATAATAAAAGTAAAAAAATTATAAAATAAGACATTGCTTATAGAGTAATAAAAATATTTGCATATCATCTCCTTATACTTCTCTAAGAAAAGTTGCACAAACAAAACAATTATCATTTTTATAATAAAAACTATAGCTTTGTGTACAACTAATACTCTTATAAAACTAGAATAATGAACAAAATTAGATTTTTTGCTGCACTAATCAAAGAATTTCTGCTAGGGTAACAGAAAAATACCAGTGAGCAGCTATAAAAAAGCTAATTGTAGAACAACTGTAATCTTTTGGTACCCTGCCCACCACTCATAGCTTTATAATAACTAATTTGTGCTAAGATTTTATAACCATGGCTAAAAACATTGTAAAAATATATAATTATATCTAAATCAAATAAAGCTAATTAATAGCTAGGAACTGGAAACACAACCAGCAGGCTGCCGTAAAAGAGTGAAGCTGAGCGTAGCACAGCTTTGCTCTTTTGGCAGCCTGCCTGCAGATCTTTCCTTTTACCAGCTATAGGCTAGAAATGCATACCAGCAACCATCATTAAACGCTTTTTACCAGATATAACTGGAAACACATATCAGCAGGCTGCCGTAAAAGAGTGAAGCTGAGCGTAGCACAGCTTTGCTCTTTTGGCAGCCTGCCTGAACATCTTTTCTTTTACCGGCTATAGGCTAGAAATGCATACCAGCAACCATCATTAAACGCTTTTTATCAGATATAACTGGAAGCACATATCAGCGGGCTGCCATAAAAGAGTGAAGCTGAGCATAGCACAGCTTTGCTCTTTTGGCAGCCTGCCTTACACAACTTTCCTTTTACCAAACCATATCTGATAAAACTAATTATCTGCAGCTAAATATTTATTAATTTTTATTAATAAATAAATATTTTAAAAAGCACATTCCAAGCAAGAGACTTGGGGTCAGATTTAGGCAGACTGTCTAAAAGGAAACTAATCATGAACAACGTGAATGATTTGTTTGCTTTTGACAGTCTGCTGACCAGTACGCGCTTGTCAGCTCATCCTTATATCCAATCCCATACCAGCACCTTTGAAAGCAGCTGGGTTGAACCTGGTGGAGTTTGGGCTAAACTGTGCAGAGATGGGGATCTAGGCTGCTCATAACTCAATGATCTGTTTTTAGCTGCTTGATCTTTTTTTTAAAAAAAGCGGTTCTACCCTTGCCACTGGTGCAGAAGTCTGAGTGGTGGAGATCAACTAGCTCCAGGATGTGGAGAAACTTTTGTTTAAGGATAGGGTCGAGTTTGGATCGGCTTGCTATACTTTTATATGATTGGGTATCTACCCTCGCTGCTTAGGATCGGGTTGGCTGGAGAAGGGAGAGGCTGATCTATAGGCTTTAAGTAAGGGAAGCTTGGCTTGCATATCTTAGTTCTGTTTACTTCCAAGCGAAGTCATAGAATATTCCACTCGGATGTATCGCTTGTCCAGGTAGCTGCATATCGCTTCAGAGTAAACCTTGATGCTGTTGCATCATCCTAATTAGGATAGATTCATAGTAAACAACCATTGCTGATATTGAAATCAATAAGATGGAGTTCATAAAATTTAAAAGATAAAGATAATTCTGATCAAGCTGGCACCAAGTATGATATCTCTAGATGCTGAGATACAGAGTGAAGCATCGAAATCAGGCTCGCATCATAATCAAAGGCTCAATTAATCCATCTAAATTCACTCTTAGTACATAAAAAACACCATATCATTGTGGATAATAAGCCAAGCTTAATGCTTGATAGCTTATTTAAAAGCTACATATCAGCACTATATTTCGATAAACCTTAGAAAATCACGTATTTAATTTTTCAGATTATTTTTTTAGTTTTGATAAGCTTAACAGCAATACGCCACGTATTTAAATTTCTATTTTATATTTAAACCTGGAACATCCAACCTTGTATATAATAAAATTTAAGTTGACTTTAAAGAAAGGCTGTTTAAATAATTTTTTAAATATAATAGATAATAATTAGTCCAATATAAAATCCTAACAAAATATTTTAATAATTTTTTAAATTAAATAAATAATAGTTGGTCCAATCTAAAATCCTAATAGAATATATTAAATTCAACTTTACATCTGCCCCTGGACGGGACAACTGCCTGGTCTATTTTAATCATCACACTTTATTGGTTCATGTTAACCCAGGCATGGCTAGATAGTCTTGCTCTCGAAGAGCTTTAAGAAGGTTCTATTTTTAAAAAAGTAAGGCTAGATGTTCGCAATTGGAATGGCAACCGTTGCGGAAAGTTAAGACGTGTCCCTTTAAGGGTTGCATTCGGATTGGAGTCCAGACTCAGCTGAGCTGAGCTTACAAGGGGATCCATTGGCCTGCAGCTCCAAGCATATATTGGAGTTCAAGGATATATTGGAATTTCCTGCCAATCCCGATACTTTGGCTATTTACATTTAAAAAATAACCGCTGTAATATTTCTTTCTGAATGGTGGTGTTAATCTCGCCATTTGGTAAAGATTTCTTAGAGAGTTGTACAGAAGATTTTAAGAAATAATTCAAGGTTGGCGGGGAGAATTTATTCAATGACATCATAAAAAATATTGAAAAGGTCAAGCTGTACATTGCTTATTAATCAGCGAAAGGTGGTAGATGCCACGCTCTATGACCATCCGAGGGAAGGTAAGGCAGTCCTCGTAGGGGTAAGTGTGATATGGGGCCAGGGACACATAGCCAGCATCCATGGCGTAGCGGACGTTGTCGGGCGAGAACTCAAGGAACCCCGATAGATACTGCATGTGGCCAAGGATCGCGGCAACGTTTTCCGTAAACGGCACATGGAGGCAGTGCAAGAACTGGGACAGCGTCAAGATATCGCTGCTCAGATAAGCAAAGAACTTTATGATGCTGTGTATTGTAAACGGACCTAGGACCTCGCTGCAGTTGTACTGCAGGAAGCACTGGAGCTTCTGAGGGCAGACATAGTCTCCCTCGATTGGCCAATATTGCAACGAAGTTATAGCTGGGAACATGTTGGGCGACGTGAAGTCGGAGCTGATGGACGGCTCCTGCTTCTGCTCCTGCTTCTGGGGTTGGTTGGGTTTGGGACCACGCTTCAGGACTGGAGAGAGGTATGTACAGTTTGAGTTGTTGTAGCGGATGCACTTATCGCAGCATGGTCCGCCTGAGCATTTGGTCTTGCGGCCACGGCAGAAGTCACAGGCCTTCTTGACAGGCGGGGACGGGCTAATGAGGGTTAATCAAGGCAATCAAAACTGGCTTACTCTTTGAAGTGCTCCCTCACAGTAGTTGATTCTTGGTGAACCATAGCTCAAGGTTGAGGAGATCCATCGATTATAAACTATGCTACCCATTACTCCGCCAATAGGCTTTTTGCCCGGAATAACTCACAACATCAGTGGCACCTTCCTGCCACACTTTCTTCACTGAATTACACCGAATCCATATTCCCCATCCATTTTAAGCCAGCCAATCAAATCTCTTGACTGGACATTGTTTTTCACACAACAAACAAGACACTCAAGGTCCACATCTTTGAACACTTTGCAACATTAAAGATTTGAAAGCCACATGACATCTCAAACTCTTCCTTAACGAAATCCTATTCCTTAAATTCCGCCGCCCCTTCCAAAAGCCCTTTCCCACCCATCCATATAAATGCAAAACTAAATCGATTAAAACATCGACGCTTAATAATCCTGTGTGTTTTCAAATCAAACGGAATCCAGCTTGGATATAAAACTCGACTTTAAAATTAGAACTGGCCAATCATTGAATGGCCGCATATCCACTCAATTTTTCCAAGTTCGAGGGCCCAAGCTGTGGCTGTTGGATCAAAGCGCAAGTGAGCCTAACTGAGCTGAGCAATCCCACCAGCGATGAAGCTATGCACCATAGTTTCTTTGATTCAAATAAGTGAGATTTATAAGAGCATATATATTTGATTTGGAGCCCAAGATGAATGTCAACCAATTTTATTCAACCAAAGAAGATTCGATATTTGCCATAGCTCACCAACCATTTCCAATAAACTCTAAAACCCTACATTCCCAAGCAACCATCTAAATTTATCTTTATGAATTAAACAATTACTGGAGTTGATACCATAAAAATATCCACATGTCTGAGCCCCACCTGAATGCAACTATACCTAAGCTATCCCCAGCTCCAAACAATTCCCCTAACCTGATGGATATGCCGTCAACTTCCTCAACGTGACCATAGTTCCCTTGGCCCACTAAAATATCCACCAGCCCAAGGCCATATGAAACATTCTTGAACCGCCCTTTCCAAAAGCTTCTGGACAATTAAACTTCACCCTGAAGGCCTTGGCTGAGCCAGCTGCCATCATCATTAGTAAACCAACCCCCACCTTTTCTTTGCCAGCGATGAACGCCCACCCAACAATTTACTCGAGAACCAACCCCTCTGATATGGGGTGTAAATAATATGAACAATCCAATGCTTCAACTTACTCTCACAACACGTTTCATCATCCTTGACCTCTCCCCATTTTACATTAGGTGCATATCCAATCAAACATCATCCACACCCTATAAAGATAGCTCATTTCAAAACATCACCAATCACCCTCCCCCAAACCCCCATTCCCCTGAGAAAAGACTCAACTATTGGGGGATGGTGGCCCTACCACAAAATCCAGGTATTACACAGAAATCAACCATTCAAGTTCCAAGAGAATCTAGATCTTCCAAACCCCCATAGCTGCCATTATCTGCATGGACGCTATATTGCTCATCACTTAACTATATACCACTCTTCTTCTATATTCAATAAAGCTACCATCCTCTCTTTAAACCATCCCCCTCCTCTGGAGTATATACTTCCCAGAAGCATATACCCAACACTGGTAGCACAGGTCAGTTACCCAACCCTACTTAACTTGAAGGAAAGCTCCCCCAAAGAAAAGCTCACAATTAGTACCACTCTCTATCAGCCATTGAACCTACAAGGAAGGACAAGCTGCCCCCACAGGATACACCATCCTCAACAATGCTATTGTACTCATCTAACAGCTCAACTACCCCATACAAGATAAATATTGCACCCAACAATCCAATAGGCAACCCCTAAGGTATCTCATATACCCTCCAACCCCTTCCCTCTGCAGAGGTGGGCACTTTTACCAACCTGCACCCAGAACCTTAACCCTCTGATCCATGTCATGTTCTGAGGCCCAGCACAGACATACAACAGGGAATGCTAACCTTAGGACCGGGTTTGTACTAAGCCTTGGTGTTGCAACTGAGTTTCCAGACTCACCTGCCAACGTATCTTACAATACACAGGGGGCGCTCAATGAGCTGCCCCTTGATGTATCTAATGGCATGGACCAATCTGATGACAATGTTGAGCTACGGGCACTTTCTCCTAATTAGGAGTGCTACCCATTTGACCTGCTGATCCTGCATGAGTTATTCCTGGGCTACAATCCTTACATGCCACCATGCCACCCCCTTGTGGCCTGGTGGCTTTCCCCATATAGTATATTAATCACAGTATTCTATAATAAACATCACCTTATTCTTATTATTCCTGTCCTTTCTATTGGACTGTTGTCTTCCCCAATTCAAATACTGAATCCTCATTGGTTCAGTTCCAACATTGGGGTAGTCAGCCAGGAAGGTGTAAGGGTTACCCTATGGCCCTGAAGGGTAAGATCTCTTCTAGTTGGGGCTAGAGAGGGGGGCAAGGTACTTGAAAACACAACGACAAGGATATGAAGGGAGCTTAAATTTTATTGAGGACAGCGAACAGGAATATTTATTGTTTGGCGTTACCACAAAACAATCCAAGGTAGTAGGATCACTTGACACAAGCATGAGTGGGGGAGTGAGCTGCCCAGACCAAGGAAGATGGTCAGGTGGGGTTCATCTTTGGAAATCGACCCATTTGGGGGAGCAAAGGAAAAAGCAGGAGAGCCAACCCGGAAAGAACCCATTACAGGCAAAAGTAAAAGAGCCTGCATGCAGGCATTCACAGCCCCGCCCCATCCAGATTGGCCTTGGGGGAGCGCTTGGAGAGAACCTTGGCACCCACCCAAGCAGACAGACAACCATCTGTGAGGAGCTTCACAGAGTGCCCAGAACCGCCCTTGAAGGCAACCTCAACAGGTCCAGTCTGTAGGGTATCCAACCTATGGGTATGTCTTCCTACCCTGTGCTGATAGTATAGGACATGGTCTCCAACCTTAAACTCTGGTAAGGAAGAACACCCAGCATTGTTATGAAAGTAACAAATTCAAAGCCCTGAGCTGTAATTGGACCTGCTCCTAGCTGCCAGGCAGGGTGAGCGGGAGATTTGCCCACACCTGAATTTGCTTTGCAAAGCAAATATCCAGGTGTGGGAACCACTTCTGCTCTGGAAGTAGCTGTGGGGCCCAGAATGGCCCCCAAAAGCTATGCCCAAGCCTTGGTGGGGTTGGCTAATCTTGGGCAAGCTAAATTTAGCTGCCCAGAACTCCCAGCTCAAGCCCACCCTCCATTAAGTAATTTGGGGTTCCCAATTGGGAACCCTTTTTTAATCAAGTTCTTTTGCCTCAGGAATGCCTGTCAAGCCAGTCCAAAAACGGTGATCAAATTGGGAAAAACACCCATGACTCCTGAAGCCAAACCTGCCAGAACCAATGACCAGCCAAGCCAAGATGGGCCACCAAAAAGACAAACAACTGTTCCTGAAAACCCCAAAAATGACCATGAAGCAGCCAGCCAAACAGCAGAACCTGATATGCCAAGCCTTGCCACACAGATAGCACTAGAAGAATGCCCAGAGGCACTTGCATGTGAGTAAGTATATAAATCAGAAGCACCCAAAAAGTTCTATATTATTATCCTTATCAAATAAAGTTGTTATGGACCTTTGGTTCACCAATCTGTTTCCATACTTATTTTTAATACTCTCCCATATGCAAACACCAAAGCGTCAGTACCCATCCACAGGGATAAATAGCCAAGCAACAGCTGAAAAAACTGAAGCCTTTGGCTATTATTGCCCTCCTGACGCTCCATTTGGCCCTGTACATTTCACTGAGTATCCCCACAACCCTAATCACAAACCCTGGACCTTGGAAGACTTGCAGTGGTACACCTGCCCAAGCACCCCAAGGAACCCTACCAAATTGTCTGTGACGGCAAAGCAATCATCATTTACCCTTTGATCTTCAGCAGGAAATGCAACAATCCTGCTACCTACCTGGTCCCCATGGAACCACCCCTAACACCCATACCAATCATCTCAACCCCACCCACTTCTGATGCCACTGGCCAGAGTAGTCAATTCCTGGGAGTGCTTTATCTGGTGCTCACAGGGTTGATTGATTCTGCCTTGCCAGCAGCTGGGCCCTGGGCTGTGGCTGGGAAGGCCCTTTCCTACCTAGTAAAGTTAGGTCCCATCATCTGGTGGGCCATGCCAGCACCTGCTTTGACTCCTCCCTCACCTGCTGGAGCTCCACGGTACTCCTGGTATCCTGACATTATGACAATCCACCCCAAACTTGGTAACCTGGGCCCCAAGATGTTGTTAGCACTTGGGGCTGCTTGTATGTTTGTTTTTATGATGATCACTTATTACTGTTATTTGTGGTTATCATACCAAATCTTCTCCATGTGGAAGAGAACAACCCAGACCTTGGATGATTCTAAGGATGCTCCAGAGAGCAAGGACCCAACCGCAGCAACCTCCTCCCAAGTACAAAATGTCATTGTGAACCAAACCATATCCAATGTGACCATGCCCCAGATGGGCAAGCTCAGCCTAGAGGAAGCTATAAGAGCCATGCTGGTACTGCAACTACACTTCCTAGCCAATGCCACCGCCTACCCCAACAACACAGTCAAAGTCTTGGGAATAGCCTCCATGCTAACAGGGGACGCCCTAGACTGGTTTGGCAAGGCCACCACCAACGACATAGAGTTTTGCTTAGACTATGTTTGATTTGAGGCTGAACTAATGACCACAGGAGAAGGCCAGAATACCTGACACTTTTCCTTCATGACTCTGTTGGAGTTCAAGCAAAACGGCTGCCTGCTACAGACCTATTTAGAAGAGTTCACCAAACTACAGACCCATGCTATGCTGGACAACAAATTGGCCCCCATCCTATTCAGAAAGGGCGTGAACCCAGGCTTAAAGGACCTCCTCAAGCACCACCACCCCACAATTGGGTTAGAGGAATTTATTGTACTCTGCCAAGGACTAAGTTAAACCAAGAAATCCACAGCGCCGCCCCCCATGGACCCTGAGTGACCAGAAGCCCCACTTCGGCTAGACCAGCCATGACACCCAAGGAGCTACAACAACATTACAGAGACAGGTTTGTTTCCACTGCCATAAAGCAGGGCACCAGACTAGGGCCTGTCCCAGAAGAAACCAAACTTCAGGCTCCCTTACACAATTAAACACTACCTCCCAGTCTTATAAGTATATCATAGTGACCCTAGAAGTAGGAGACAAAGTATTTCACAAAAAGGATTTCTTAGTTACAGGAGCTGATGAAAGTTTCATTGACCCCACATTCGCATTCAAGCTAGGGCTCATCCCCTCATATACTCAGTTCCAAGTCACTATGGGAAACGGTTCAACTGACATTGGCCAAGAATGTAACCAACACCTCGAGCTGAAGATTAGGCAAATCACTTATCCCTTGTCTGTTATCTTGTTGAAAGGACTGCCACACCCCTTAATACTTGAAGACTCTTGGGCTGACAAGCATGGTACAATCCTGAACTATCACAACCAAACTTTAGCCCTGGGAAAAGGCCCTGCTCCTGATACTGTACCTGTTTGTCAGGAAGCCAGGCATAGGTAGAGGCATTGGTTGACTTGGGACAGAATACGGCCGGGCCAGTGGGTAATGCCCACCATAGGATGGGTGCTAACTTGATAATACAGGATACAGATTGCCCAAGAAAAGACCAGGGCCCTGAGTTGGGCACCATAGTGTCTACCATTCCTGTCAAAGTAATGTAGAGTACTCCAAACAGTTAAGTGGACATAGTCTCAGCTGCGGTGGGGGGATCCATTGGGCGGTCAGGTTGCAGGGTTAAGGGCAGAGTCATGGGAACAAAGTAGGCAGGCAGATAATTATACTTGTCTTTGAACAATCTTGGCGGCCTCTTGTAACACTTTCCTTCAAGTCCTGTGTATTCAGTTTCTCTAGTCCTTGCCAAGGGATCAGCAATGAGGATGGTATCCAAGTTGTATTCTGCGTAGGCAGGGTTGGGTGGGTACTTGGTAAAATGCACAGGTCCAAAGGGGGCTACTGGGGGACAGTATAGTGCCTGGGGAGGGTCAGCAGGTTGATCTCCAGAGGGAGAAGTTGCCTGATGGTCTACTTGGCTGGAGTTAAGATGGAATATCACTAAGACTAGATAAGGTAAGATTTGTTCAAACCAAAGGTTCATAAAACTTTATTATTGAAATTGACAATGTGGTCATCACCATACCACCGGGGCTTTTATACCATGGGTTTTTGCTTCTTTGATTTTTAAAGGGTTCAGGTTTGTAGACAAGGCACTGGCAGGGCATGGATCTTGGCTTAGAGTCTTGAAGGTGGCAGATCCAGGTTGTGTCTGCTCTGGTAAACAGAAGTGGCAATGCTTTGTTCTGCTGCTACTGTTCACCACATCACCTGAGTAGTTCAATTGTACTACTCATTCTGGATGGAAGACTGGCAGCTGCTGGTAGTCATTGGCAGAGTTAGCAGTAGTTTTTGTTTTAACCTCCTTAAGGCAAGCTACAACCTCTGCATAGGTTTGGATCTTTGGTGATGCAAGGTTGGTAGCAATCTGATGACCATTTGGGGAATTGTCCTTGGGAGACTGGCAGGTCTTGGAGTAACTTGTCAACTTGGGTTTGCAATTTAACAAGTTGGCAGGTTTCCGTCCACTTTGTGTGACTTGAGTAGTCTTTGGAGGGTCAGGGTTTGATTCCAGGGTCTCCAATGTTGATTTCAAATCTCCAGTATTGACACTTGGCAGGTTGGAAGGTTTCTGTTCCTCCTGGTTGGGGTCAGCTATTTCTGGTGGTCCAGGGTTTGACCCAACTGGCAGTTTGGCTGGTTTCCTGTCTACTCTAGTCAACATAAGGCTTTCCCTGAGACCTGGGTTTCAATTCCCAGGTTTTCAATACAAGTATTGAAATGTCATTCATGACACCATTAAGCTAAGCCCCACATAGTATCCCCCACTAAACTCATGACCCTGCTATTTAACCATTGCTCAGGGAAGCTACGCTCAGCCCTTGAGAAATGGGCCAGTGTCTTCAGCAAAGAGGCTGTTGTGTTCTGAGGCGCAGCACAGACGCACAACGGGAAATCCTAACCTTAGGATTGGATTCATACTAAGTCTTGGTTAGATGACAGGGAAGACTATGTGATTACCTTGCGGCCCTGGAAGAATAATCTCTACTAGTTGTGGCTAGAGAGAGGCGCGGAAGTACTGGACAACACAAAGACAAAAATGTGAATAGAACTTAATTTTATTGGTGAATTAGGAAAAGGAATATATAGTGGTTGTTGATACCACAAAACACTGCCAGGACGGTAGGATCACTCACCACAAGCATGAGTGGGGCAAGTGAGATGTGCAGAGTCAAGAAACCAAACAATTGTATTTCCTGATTCAGTCATCAACTCATTTTGAGAGGCAAAAGCAAAAGCAAGAGATTTGTCTTCAAAATGGCCCACCAAAGGCAAAATTGACACATGGTGAATAGCAGTATTCACAACATTGCCCTCCCCTAGATTGGCCTTAGGGGGGTGGTACTTGCGGAGGAACTTGACATGCACAAAGGGACAACCACTGGAGAGAAGCTTAACAGTGTATTCAGACCCTCGTTTAAAGGTCACTTCCAAAGGGCCAATCCACAGAGTGTCTAATTTATGCGCGCGCCCACCCACTCTGTGTTGGTAGTAAAGAACATGGTCACTAACATCAAATTCAGGCAAGGGGGAGCATCCAGCATTATCAGGAGAAAGCTCAAGCGTCTTAGTTTTGTATGCAGAAGTGTAGGCAGTGGCCTATATATCAATTATGCGGTTGACTAGATCCTTGATGTGGTTGTCAGGATTTATGGCCTTATAAGAGGAAAGAAGGGCCCCCCAAGAGAAATGGGGTAGTAGCCTCTTGCCCATGCAGCATAGCAAAAGGGGAGTACCCAGTCACACCATGTTTGCTAAGGCAATACACAAAGAGAGCAGCAGGTAAGTATAGGTCCTAGTTGGCAGCGTCAGAGTTGATGAGCTTCCTCATGATGAAGACCAGTGTTGAATTTGCACGCTCAACTGCCCCATTGGTAGAAGGGTTGTAGGGGGCAGAGAACAACTGGTGAGACCCCAAAGATTTGACAACAGAGGTTACCAGCTTGGCATTAAAGTTAGTCCCATTATTGGAGAGCAACACTTGGGGACAACCATGGCAGTAGAAAACGTCTTGTAACAGGAAGGCAGCAGTTGTCTTAGCCGTGATGTCCTTTGTAGGGCAAGCCTCTATCCACTTGCTGAAGTGATCAACAGCAATCAGAATAAAGCGACACCCAGGACATGAGCAGGGAGAGGACCTACCACGTAAATGTTGACAGTATGAAAAGCATGTTGAGGAGGGACTATTTGAACTTGTGAGAAACAGCTCAAGGCCTCTTCAGCTGGCAGTTGTGGCAACTAGCTATGAAGTCTGGGATCAGCAGGCAAAGGTTTTCCCAGAAGTAATTCTTCTGCAGCCAGTCAAAAGTCTTGGCAATGCGTCCATGCCCAGTCTCTTTATGAGCTTGCGACACCAACGAGAGGCAAAGACTGGGTCATACATAAGGCAGATATTGATCTCATAATTTCTTGAAGAGCTGATTATCACATATGAGGGTACCTTTGGATAGCTTAGACAAGGCTAGTCAGACCTCTTCTGTCTTGCTTTCCCAAGAAGAAGGGTATCCAATTAGTTCATACAACCGGTCAGCCTCCGCAGGATGTAGAGCAAGAATAGGCATTCTGGAGAGCCCATCAGCATTCTGATGTTGAATTCCAGGGCAATAGAGCATTGTGAAGTTGTATCCCTGCAGACGTAAAGCCCATCTAGCCAGGCGCCCTTCAGGTTCCTTGAGCTGCTGTAACCATTTGAGAGAAGTGTGGTCAGTGACAACTGTGAAGTGGATGCCATATATGTAATGACA
Organism: Entomophthora muscae; assembly: GCA_014839935.2. Lineage (NCBI taxonomy): Eukaryota > Fungi > Entomophthoromycota > Entomophthoromycetes > Entomophthorales > Entomophthoraceae > Entomophthora > Entomophthora muscae. Next base: position 99,618 of record QTSX02000158.1, read on the forward strand.
AAACTGCTTGAATGCATGCAACACGACAAGAAACTCCTTCTCTGTGACACTATAATTCTTCTCATGCTTGTTTAGTACACAGAAAGTGTAAGCCACAGGATGGTCTACACCCTTGTTGTCTAGTTGGGCTAGAATAGCCCCAATAGCAAGATTGCTAGGGTTGGTGTATAGGATGAACTCCTTATCATAGTCAGGATACACTAGGATTGGCGCCTCTTTGAGTTTTTGCTTAAGGGTTTCAAAGGCTTGCTGCTGACTGGCGGTCCATTCAAAAGGGACATTACATAACAGCTGGACTAGAGGTTCACTAGTATTGGCAAAGTCAGGGATAAACTGTCTGTAGTAGCCCATCACAATACAATGACCTCCATCTTTCTTCTTTAGGATGAGTAGCGAGGATGTCCAAGGACTTTGGGAAGGTGCCAGCAGCCCAGCGTCCAACAGTTGTTTGAGCTCCTTAGATACCTGGGCGTCCTCCACGCGGCTGCAGCAATATGGTTTAGCACGGAAGGGGGGAGCATCACCAGTGTCAATCTGATGGATAACGCCTTTGGCTAACCCATAGTTGGTACTGTCCTTAGAAAAGATGTTGGAAAATTGGTTTAGAAAGTCTAGCACCTCCTTCTTTTGAACCGGGGACAGCTGTGGAAAGTCTTGCGCAGTGAACAAGGATAGGACTTGGGGTTCATCCTCAGGTAGGTTAAAATCTTGGAACATGCCAAAGGGATGAAGAGACAGGACATCAGGAGCGCTCAACAACTTGCCATATCCAACAACCTGCCCCCTAGACATGGTCATGGGGAGTGCAGTCAGGTTGGCTACCAACAATTGAACAGGGTCCTTATGGGAGACATCTAGGATTCCAGGACAGAGATAAGGTTTGTTGCGCCCTAATGAGAGGGGAGAGTACAACTCCAAGAAGGTTTGTTCAGGTAGTTCATATGATATCTGGGAGTCTAAGATGGCCTGGGAGCCAGGGGGGATGGTGACAGCAGACGTGGCTAGGAGAGGGATCCCCTCAGATGCAGGACAAGCCATGGGTGGAAATTTCATGTTTTAAGAGTGGGTGCAATATTTGAGGGTGAAAACCCCAGTGGGGTATTCCAAAGTGCACGTCTTCAGGCGCTTCCCGGGAACTTTAACTGGCTCTTCAAAGATCAGAGGGACTTTGTATCACAGAATAGAGAGGTAATCATCTTTAAAGTTGATTATCCCATTATATTCCCTAAGGAACTGAGTGCCAACTAAGAGATTGTAACTCTTATTTTCCAAGAAAACTGCTGGCACAGCTAGGAGAGGCTTGCCAAACCGCATGGGTAGAGCAGAGTACGCCCCTATGGCGCGGTCATAGACAGTCCAACCATGCCATACAACTGGTGATAATTAAGGTCAGGGGCAAGTTTGAGTTTCTTCTAAGTTTGGAGGAGACAATGTTGACTGACAAGCCAGTGTCTAAAACGGCCTTGATCTTCACTTTTTGAATGGATATCTCTACTCAAGTGGTAGTGCAACCAAAGAGTGGAAGTACAGCCAAGATATCTTGAGCCTCTGCTAGTTCCTTATCCCACTTCTCAATCATGCATCTTAATCCTGGGAACTCCCTATAAACAGTTTGGAGAGGGAGAAAAACAGATACATTCTTGAAGACAGCGTCAGCAACCTTGGCAGCTTCTTCTGGCGGCTCCACTAGCACAGGGGACCTCTTAGCTTGAGTGAGGTAAGGGCGAGAGACAATTTCTTTGGCTTCAGGCAAAGGCTTAGCAGTAGTTTTAGTCTTTTATGATCATAATTTATAGGGAACTTTAATGGTTTTGGGAACAGCCAGAACAGAGTACTCATATGTATTGGTGTTGTCAGTATCAGAGTCATCCAGGTCAGAGTCATCAGAGATATTGTGGAACAAGAGGAGGATAGGAGGAGCCTCATTATCAGCAGGTTCAGAGTCAGATATAGAGGGAGGGATTGAAAGAGACTGGGAAGAATTGTCAACCGAGAGCCTCTCTGCCTCTAGGTTGACTGCTCTTTTCCCGCCTGCTCTTTTGGATCAGCTCCTTCAACCTGTGGGTTGGTGCAGACTTGAGAATGGTGACTTATCTGACCACAGTTGTGGCAACCTTGGCGTCAAGGAGGATTTTTCAAGTTCATGGTAAGAATGCAAGGACCACAGGAAGACAAACCAGAGTTAGAAGCAGCTCAACTTTCCCTAACAACTGCTCCAGAATGGGTAAGGTGCATGTTCTGCAACAGAGTCTTTATGCTCTTCATAGAGGAAAGCATAGCTTTATGGGCTTTGAAGTGAAGACAAAGAAGCTGGTTAACTTTGAGGGCTTGAGCACAAGCCATGTAAGCTTCATGGGCTGTCAATTGTCTGCTTGTTATCAGTTGCTGTCCTTTCATGTAGAATCTGTCTGTAAACTCAGCTAGTGTCTCTTTAGGCTTGAAAGCAATGTTCATAAAAGTGTCTTTTTTTACTTCCAGGCTAAGCTCACCACCAAACTTGTCAATCAAAAGCTGCTTTATATCTTCCCACGTCTCAATGGTGGGTAGTTCAGGCACCACCACCTCCTGGCAAGTCGGGTGTAGACAGGTCAGAATATGTTCCTTCTTAACCTTATCTGATGCTTGTCTCATGGCAGTTTCATAGATATTTAAGAAAGCTGCAATGGTCAAGGTTTTGGAATCAAAGACTTGCTTAAAGGTAGGCTTGAAGTGTGCTTTGGGAGTTGGACCACCATTGTTGCTATTGAGTACGTTTATATGTGGGGAAAATTCTGCTTTGGATTCAGAGGGGGGCTGTCTAGCCCACAGCTGACAAACACTTTCTTCAAGGGTAGTCAGGGTCTCAACAGCGCGGGAACCCGTATTGATAGCTTGAGTGGTCTGTTGTTCAGTAACATCTAGGCGTTGACCTTGGGAGGTCACTACTGTGGAGAGCTCAGCCAGTTGAGAGGTAAGGGATGGCCCCACTGAGAGGCAAGGGGCAAACCTGTTGTTCACAGAGTCAATCAATTCACTCATCTCTTGCACATCTCTATCCAGCTCAGTATGATACTGCTTCAAATGATCCACCTTGTTAGCTAGGGCAATGAGTTCCCTAGTGCATTGGATTTGAGGGGCTCCTGGTAAGCCAGGGCAGCAATCATCTTTGTCAACAACCCCAACTGGACTAGCAACAGTTGCCATCATCTCACGTAAGGCAGCAAGTTCTTGCTGTAGCTCAGCAACTTGAGCAGTCAACTCAAGCACCTGGGGGTCAGGTTGAGGAGCCTCAGTAGGACGTCCTTGACTGCAAGTAGTTGTACATAGCTCTCAAATAGCGTCTCATATTCTCTTCTCTCAATCTGCCAAATCATCAGAAGGGGGAGAGGGCGGAACATCTGGCTTACGCATAGAAAATTTATTCACTTGACTCTGGAGTTTTGCTATATCAGCAGTGGTGGCAGCTCTCTCTTGATCAAACACCGCACTGAGTTCATTAAGGCCTTTAGCAGCAAAGTCTGCTACCTGCTGTAGTTGCTCAAATGAATACGTGCTGAATGCATTGAGCTGCTGCACAAGTTGTTCAAAGTTGGTGAGATAAGCATTTAAGGTGGAATCTACTTGAGTTTGCCAGGGTTGTTCTAGCTGGTGAAACTTGTGTAGACGCTCTCTCATGTATTTGGGGATGGACTGGCGCATTTGTTCAATAGAATTAACCAAACAGGTCTGGGAGGTAACAGATTTGCGTTAATTGTCAGATATCAAGGAAAACAGGGAATAGATCCACTGTTGGTAGACAGCAAACTGGTCCCAGTGATGAGTAACTGCTGCTGGTAGAGACAAGATTTCTTGGACATGGAGCCCCAACACCATCTGATGGTGGGCCAAGGCAGGCTGCACAAAGGACAATAGTAAGTGCTCAGTGGAGCCAGCCGCTGAGAGAAGATGCTGTGGAAGTTGAGGAGCCACAACTAATTTGTAGTATTCAGCCCAACTGAACTGCAGCTGAAGGCAAGGGATGGCTCCTTCACAGGCTATCCCAAGGGCTACCACCATGACTTTTTCTAATTCAGGGGTACCTTTGGGGTAAGCAACTAGGCGGGGACCATTCCCAAAGTTCAGTACAGTAGGGATAATAGGCGGATTGGTAATATCTTCCTCAATAAGAGGGCTAGTAATTTCAGGTGAAGTTGGCTCTTGTATAGGCGGAGGCAAAGGACCTGAAAACGTGGATGCAAAAAGGATAACTGAGGGGCTTACAGCCCCTGTAGTGAGCACCATTTTTGTTGTGTTCTTAGGCGCAGCACAGACACACAACAGGGAATCCTAACCTTAGGATTGGATTAATACTAAGTCTTGGTTAGATGACGGGGAAGGCTATGCAATTACCTTGTGGCCCTGGAAGAATAATCTCTACTAGTTGTGGCTAGAGAGAGGCGCAGAAGTACTGGACAACACAAAGACAAAAATGTGAATAGAACTTAATTTTATTGGTGAATTAGGAAAATGAATATATAGTGGTTGTTGATACCACAAAACACTATCAGGACGGTAGGATCACTTTCCACAAGCATGAGTGGGGAAAGTGAGATGCGCAGAGTCAAGAAACCAAACAATTGTATTTCCTGATTCAGTCAACTCATTTTAAGAGGCAAAAGCAAAAGCAAGAGATTTGTCTTTGAAATGGCCCACCAAAGGCAAAATTGACACATGGTGAATAGTGGTATTCACAACAAGGCAGCAACTCAACTATCTGAGCACTCTATCTACACCACATCATTAATTTACTCCCTGATACACAACCTAGCCACAAAACCATTTATAGTTGCAACCATAAAGAACAAGTGGCCTTGAAAGTTTACATTAAAGAAATGACCAAGAAAGGATTTATCCAAGTCTCACAGGCCCCATGATCTTCCCCCTTACTATTTATTGGGAAGAAAGATTGGTGAATGAGACCTTGTGTAAACTACCAGAAGCTGAACAAAATTACAGTGAAAACCCAATACCCCATACCTAATGCCAATGACCTTTGTGACGTCTTGACTGGGGCGCAAGTATACTCCAAGGTTGACCTCTGAGATGCTTTTAACCAAATCCAAATCAAAGAAGGCAATGAATACAAAATGGCTTTCAAAAATTGGTATGAACTCTATGAATACCTGGTAATGCCTTTTGGGCTATTTAACACCCCTAGCACCTTCCAGAGGATGATTAACTCAGTCCTTGGAGAATACCTTGACCAATTATTAGTGGCCTACCTCAACAACATCCTGATATATAGCAAAACACATGAAGACCACCTCTGCCACCTGGACCTCATATTGGAGAAACTAACAGCAGCCAACCTCCATGTCAAACTCAAGAAGTGTGAGTTCTTTCAAACTGAAGTAGAATTATTGGGCTATGTGGTACAAACTGGAGGATTTTCCATGGCCCAAGATAAAGTGGACGTGGTCACAGCCTGGCCCACCCCACCTGTCAGAAAGACGTTAGGAGTTTCTTGGGGCTAGCAAATTATTGCAGGGATTTCATCCAAAAAATTTCTCACATTACCCTCCCCCTGACCTGCCTTTACTCAGACAAAGTTCAGTTTGAGTGGAACCCTGACTGTGTTGTTGCCTTTGATGCCCTGAAGTTGGCCTTCACCTCTGCACCTGTGTTGGCCATTCCTGATCACACAAAGCCGTTCATCCTGGAAACCAAAGCTTCCAAATTCGCCCTGGGAGGGGTGCTTTTTCAGGAAGGAGGGAATGGTATGCTACATCCTGTAGCATATTACTCCAAAAAGATGATCCCTGCCAAAGGAAATTATCCTATATACAATAAAGAAATTCTAGCTATAATGAAGACTTTGAAGCACTGGCACAGATACCTATGTGGCGCTGAGCACCCAGTAAAGGTCCTAACAGAACACAAAAACTTGGTTTACTTTTTCAAACCATGTCAGCTTAACCAGCAACAAGCAAGATGTGCTCTAGAACTGGTGGACTACGTAAAGTGAAATTGACTATAAACCTGGCAAAGAAAACATTTTCCCAGATGCCCTAAGTAGAAGAGCCAACCTGATCCCGTCCTCCACCAAGTTGAGAGACCACAACACCCATACCCTGTTGGATACAATCAGTGGAAGAATACAGCTAAACTACCTGAAAATTGTTGCTAAGAAATTGGACTTATTAGAAGTCCAGGAAAAGGACCCTGTTGCCAAGACCATGGTTTCAGAACTCTCAACACAACTAGACAGCCCCCTGTACAAAAGAGGTTACTCACTAAAAGGAACCATCCTACTGTTCCAAGGAAGAGTCTATGTACTGGAAGGATTGGCTCAGATTTCTGTCCTAAAATACTATCACAGCTCAAAACTAGCTGGCCACTTGGGCCTCCATAAAACCCTTCAAAGCATCAAAAGGAATTACCTGTGGCCCAAGATAGACACAGATGTTATCAACTACATTGAGGGCTGTGAGACATTCAGGAACACCAAAACAAGACGCTCTAAACCAGAAGATCTCCTCTACCCCCTAGACATCCCTTCAGGCCCCTGAAAATTTGTATCTATGGATTACATAGTTGAACTCCCACCCTCCAAGGACTATAACACAATTCTAGTGATGGTTGATTGTTTCACCAAAATGGTTTACTTTGTCCCCACCACTACCCATCACAAAGCCACTGAAACTGTCTGTCACTTTCATGACCAAATAATCACCCAACACAGAACCCCAGAAGAAATAGTGACAGACCAAGGGCCACAGTTTACATCTCACTATTGGACGCAGGTGATGAAAGACCAAGGTATCAAAAGATGTGTGTCAACTTTGTATCACCCCCAGACTGACGGCCAAACCAAATGGGTAAACCAAATTTTGGAACAGTATCTCTGATGCTACACAAACACCAATCAAGACAACTGGGCAGACATATTATCCATGGCCCAGTACACATATAATAACAAAGACCACACATCCACCAGTATGTCTCCCTTCAAAGCCAATTACAGATTTGACCCCACTTGGGACCCCAAGATTGGAAATCAGGAGTCTAACAAAGCAGGTAGAACCTAGATGGAACACATCACAAAAACCAGATGACCTGCTCCCAAAAACTAACCCGCGCAGTACAGACCTACAAAGCCTTTGCTGACAAAAAGCAAACCCCTGGAAAGCTGCTAGAGATTGGGGAAAAGTTCTATCTAGACTCAAGAAAAATACCCCTAAATGTCCCATGCCAGAAGTTAGCTCACTAAAGAAGCGGTCCCACCAGATCACAAGCCAAGTAGGCAAAGTAGCCTACTGTCTGAAGTTGCCCGGCACCTGAAATACATGGTGTGTTCCACCAATCCTTGCTGTTCAAAAAGGATGGAACTTCTTTGTCCCACTAGAAACTGAAGACTACACCTAGGCCTATCCTGGTATGGAGATCTCTTGAACATGAAGTAGAGTATATACATGGCAACCGTACCCACTACCACAAGCCACAGTACTATGTCAAATGGCTAGGATACCCGCCCAAGGAAAGCACCTGGGAACCAGCTGACAATCTTACCAACACAGCTGGGGTTGTTTGCCAATATTGGGATAAGAAGAAAGCCAAGTCCAATTTAGAAGGGAATAGTGTTACAAAAGTAACAAATTAAAAGCCCTGAGCGGGAATCCAACCTGCTCCTAGCTGCCAGGCAGGGTAAGCGGGCAGGGGAGATTTGCCCGCACCTGGATTTGCTTCAAAAAGCAAAAATCCAGGGTCTGGGAACCATTAATGCCCTGGTGGCAGCTGCAGGGCCTGTTCTGGGCCCCAAAAGCTATGCCCAAGCCTTGGTGGGTTTGGCTAATCTTGGGCAAGCTAAATTTAGCTGCCCAGAACTCCCAGATTAAGCCCACCCTCCATTAAGTAATTTGGGGTTCCCAATTGGAAACCCTTTTTTAATCAAGTTCTTTGCCTCAGGAATGCCTGTCAAGCCAGTCCAAAAATGATGATCAAATTAGGAAAAACTCCATGACTTCTGAAGCCAAACCTTCCAGAACCAATGACCAGCCAAGCCAAGATGGGCCACCAAAAAGCCAAACAACTGTTCCTGAAAACACCAAAAATGACCATGAAGCAGCCAACCAAACACCAGAACCTGATATGCCAAGCCTTGCTACACAGATAGCACCAGAAGAATGCCCAGAGGCACTTGCATGTGAGTAAGTATATAAATCAGAAGCACCCAAAAAGTTCTGTATTATTGTCCTTACCAAATAAAGCTGTTATGAACCTTTGGTTCACCAATCTGTTTCCATACTTATTTTTGATACTCTTCCATCTGCAAACACCAAAGCGTCAGTACCCATCTACAGGGATAAATAGCCAAGCAACAGCTGACAAAAATGAAGCCTTTGGCTACTATTGCCCACCCAACACTCCATTTGGCCCTGTACATTTCACTGAGTATCCCCACAACCCTAATTGCAAACCCTGGACCTTGGAAGACTTGCAGTGGTACACCTGCCCAAGCACCCCAAGGAACCCTACCAAATTGTCTGTGATGGCAAAGCAATCATCATTTACCCTTTGATCTTCAGCGGGAAATACAACAATCCTGCTACCTACCTGGTCCCCATGGAACCACCCCCAACACACATACCAATAATCTCAACCCCACCCACTTCTGATGCCACTGGCCAGAGTAGTCAATTCCTGGGAGTGCTTTATCTGGCGCTCACAGGGTTGATTGATTCTGCCTTGCCAGCAGCTGGGCCCTGGGCTGTGGCTAGAAATGCCCTTTCCTACCTGGTAAAGTTAGGTCTCATTATCTGGTGGGACATGCCAGTACCTGCTTTGACTCCTCCCTCACCTTCTGGAGCTCCACAGTACTCCTAGTATCCTGACAAGCATTGTCAGAGGAGAGCTCTGGTGTCTTAGTTTTTTAGGTGGAGGTGTAGTCAGAGGCTTGGGTATCAGTTATGCAGTTGAATAGGTTCTTGATGTGAGCTGAGAAAGACTGGTGTGATCCTAAGGCCTCTACAACAGATATCACTAGCCTTACATTGAAGTTGGATCCATTATCTGACAGTAGCCCTTGTGGACAACCATGTCAATAGAATCCATCCTGTAACAAGAAGACAGTGGCAGTCTTGGGTTTGATGTCCTTGGTTGGGCGAGCTTCTACCCGCTTACTGAAGTGATTAACAGCAATCAGGGTAAAGCAACAACCCAACCAGGAACAAGGAGAGGCCTGGTAGCATTGATGCTGAATTTATGAAATGTATGCTGAGGGGGAACTAGTTTGAACACATGGAATGTGTAAAGGATCTAGGAAATCCATGCCTGCCTTTTCATTATCCTGGTCTGACTCTTTTACTTCTTGATAGGGAATCCTTTATGTGAGCTTTGATGGGCTCAGATTCCAGGCAAGCAATCTTGGAGCTAAACTTGCCGCCATCTGGTGATCACTTCCACGGTTTTCACTTCCTATAGTCTTAGCTGAAGACTGTATTTTTTATTCCATGGTAGTCTTCTTTCAGTTAAAATCCAGAAACATAAAGCATTATGATTGAGGGGAAGTCAGCCATCATCACAAATAAACATATTTATTAATTATTATTATGTTTCCACTATATACCAATTAGGGTATAATCAGCTAAAACCCCCTCTGGTTCCAGAATCACACCTGGATTCCTATCATGTGATCTATGACACAACAGTGTCATTCAATCAAGACATTCAACAAAAAGACCTTCACATTCTTAACCTATAAGCATGTGCCCTATTACACTCCAGAATTGCCAGATTTCCTAAGTGGAAATGTATTGTTTTGGCTTGAAGCATTACAGACTTCTGGTACCAAAACCCTGTGAAATATACAAATTCCTGATCCAAGCTATCATTGTTCCAACTGGGAACCAGCTGATTAATCCTAAATGCCTAGACACCATTTTCTATATTTAGCTGTTTTTGCATTAAGGGGTTTTTTGCACTACAAACCATCAAAACAATTTAAAATTTGAATCAGGCGCCATTGCAGCACCCGGAAACTTTCCCAGGCAGTGTCTGAAACATGCACTGGGAGGCACTTCTAACCTAATAAATTTGCTAAACTGGTGCATCTAAACCACAATTCAGGGGTTTACTTCTGATTAACTTTAACCAAACTTCTTGAAACAGTCAAGGATATTAAAACCAATATAAATAAATCCTCATTGATCATATTTTTGGGTATCTATTAATTAACCTTTGCAGTTAATTAACCAATTTTGAAGACAACACGTCTTCACTTGACACAGTCAAACTCGTTTTGGCCCCATGATTAAATCCTACTTAATAATGTTCAAGGGTATCAATTAACCTTTCCAGTTAATCAATTGGTTTGAGACACCTAGTCTCATAATCCAAATTAGGGTGATTATTTATTTTTTCTCTCAATTAATACAGCCTAAGTGATTCATGGGTACTCCATCATTACTCTGAAAAAGCTTTCCAAGACCAATCTTATTGTTTTTAATTTCAACCTATGAAATTCATCACAATTCCACTGCTTTGTGAAACCAAAGCCCAATGTGACTGGAGTACGGTCACAGGATGCAGCCCAAGGAGGCTGTAACTGACAGTTGTGGCAACTAGCAATGGCATCAGGTATTAAAAGCCAATGGTTCTCACAATAATAATTCTTACAAAGCCAATTGTAGGTCTTTGCAATACCTTCATGACCAGTCCCCTTGTGTGCTTGAAGGATCAATGATAAGAAGAGACTCAGGAAAATGTAAGGCAGATAATGGCCACAACCCTTTTTGAACAGCTGATTGTTGCAGATGAAGGTGCCTTCAGATAGTGTAGTTAGAGCCAACCAAATTTCTTCAGTCTTTCTCTCCCAAGTAGATGGATATCCAATCAACTCATACAAGCAATCAGCTTCAGAAGGGTGAAGGGCCAATATAGGCATCCTGGAAAGCTCATCCGCATTCCAATGTTGAATCCCAGGGCAATGCAATGATGTGAAGTCATACCCTTGGAGGCAAAGAGCCCACCTGGCTAGTTGCCCTTCAGGCTCCTTGAGTATTTGCAACCACTTGAGCAAAGTGTGATCAGTAATCACAGTGAAATGTGTGCCATAAACATAATGAAAATTGTTTAACCACATGCAGTATGGTGAGGCATTCCTTTTCAGTCACACTGCAATACTTTTTGTTCTTGTTTGGAACCTGGGAGGTATAGGCTACTGTGTGATCTACACCCTCATCATTGAGTTGCACCAGAATGGCCCCAATGGCCCAATTACTGGAATCAGAGTAGATAATAAACTCCTTATTGTAGTTGGGATATACCAAGATGGGAGCCTCCTTTAACTTTTTTTAAGGGTTTCAAAGGCTTGTTGTTGGCTGAAAGCACATTCAAAAGGGACATTGTGCAGTAACTAGACTAGGGGCTCACTAATGCCAGCAAAGTCAGGGATGAAATGACTATAGTAGCCCATCATGCCCAGGAAAACTTGTACTTCACAAAGATTGTTGGGTGGGAGCATCTTTTTGATGGCCTTGACCTTTTTGTTCATTGGTTGAATTCCAGTTTAAGTTACTTTATGACCAGAAACTCAAAGCGTTCCTTGAAAAAAGTGCACTTGGAAGGCTTTAGCTTGAGGCCTGCCTCACTGATATTAAGGAAGACTTCTTTCAGGTGATCCAGGTGATCTTTGAAGGTTGCACTAAAGAAATTTATGTCATCTAAATAAAACAGGATGTAGGAAAGCTTTAGGTCATGTATTATAGAATTCATGGCTTGCTGAAAGATAGCAGGGGCATTGCAAAACCCCTGAAGCATACATATAGGCTCAAAAAACCCATCAGAGTTAAGTGGTGCTGCCTTCTGTCTATCTTCTGGGGAGAGGTCAACCTGTCAGTAATCAGATGTCAGATCAATTGCTGAAAAGAATTTGGAATCCCTAAAACAGCAAAGGGCGTCATCTATCTGGGGTAGCAGATAGGAGTAATTTTTTGTGAAGGAGTTCAAGCAACAATGATCCATCACTATAAAGTTTCCTCTGTCTTTCCTCTTAAGGATCAGCAGGGGCAAAGCCCAAGGGCGCTGAAAAGGGGGGGGAAGTCCAGCATCTAGCAATTTTTTAAGTTCTTTAGACACTTGTGCATCCTTTACTTGGCTACATTGATATGGCTTAGCTTGAAAGGGGGGCATCCTCAGTATTGATCTGGTGAATAACTCCTTTGGCTAATCCATAATCTGTACTATACTTAGCAAAGATGTCTGAAAACTGGTCTAGCAAGTCAAGTAATTCCTTCTATTAAACTGGCTACAGCTGAAGGAAGTCTTGAGCAGTGAACAAGGATAGGACATGTGGTTTATCTTTAGGTAGATTAAAGTCCCAGAACGTTCCAAAGGGATGCAGGGAGAAAGTGTTTCAGGAGCATTCAGTAACTTGCCATATCTAACCACTTAGTTTCTAACCACAGATATGGGAGTGGCTGTTATATTAGATACCAGTAGTTGAACAGGGTCTTTATGAGAGACATCTATAATCCCAGGGCACACATAGGGATCATTGCGCCCCAATGAAGGAGGAGAGTATAGCTCAAAGAATGTGCGTTCTGGTAGCTCATAGGAGATTTGGGAATCCAGGATAGCTTGGGAACCAGGAGGGATGGTTACAGCAAAAGTGGCTAAGGGCAGAATCCCTTCAGACACAGGTCATGCAGCAGAAGGACACTTTATGTTGGCCAAATGAGTACAATATTTAAGAGTAAAGACACCAGTTGGGTATTCTAGAACACACATCTTGAGGCGTTTGTCAGGCATCTTAACAGGTTCCTCAAAGATTAGAGGGATTTTGTACCCTATAATGGAAAGGTAGCCATCTTTCAAGTTGATGATCTCATTTTATTCTCTAAGGAACTGGGTATCAATAAACAGGTTGTAACTCTCATTCTTCAGGACCACAGAAGGGGAAGTAAGGATCAGTTTACTAAAACATATAGGGAGGACTGAGTACACAACAATAGTCCATGTCATAGACAGGTGAGTTATATCAAAGGTCTGATGATAGTTGAAGTTTGGAGCTAGCTTGAATTTCTTTACTAACTTAGAGGACACTACATTAACTGGAGACCCTGTGTCAAAGACAGCCTTAATCTTCACTTTTTGGATAGATATCTCTACACAGGTAGTGTTACAATCAAAGTGTGAGAGGACAGCTAAGATATCTTGTGCTTTATCTAGTTCTTTGTCCCATTTTCAACCATATTGTGAGAGAGGGGGGCTAAACTAACTAAGTTTGGCTCCCATCCCGGTGAAACAAACCACCAGGATGCCATCCAGTGAAGAACTGGGACAGCCGCTTTGAGGGGGGGACCACAGGGAGGATATCAGGGACAACTGAGGGAAGTAGGCGTTCAAACCCATCAGTATCAGGCCAGTGAGCAGCCAAGGGGTTTGGGTGGGAGCAGGAGAGGACACCTTAGAGGGCCTGAGGGGTACTGAATGGCTCTGAACCATGCTGAGGAGGGGAGGAACAGCTTCTTCAGAAACGGGTGAAGTATGATCCACAGTGTCCAAGTCCAAGTCATCACACGTCAGGCTCTTGACCACAGCCTCTCCAGAAAAGAGAAGGCCGCTGGGGAGGTCCCAGAGACTAGAAGGGTCTCTACCTACAAGCCGGGCAGACAAAGAGATTTCCCCCCACAAATCAGGGGAGGTGGACTACAGAAGCAGCAAGAATGGAGCCAGGGAAAACACCAAAAATTTAAGAGCTGGGAGTATCATAGGAATATTCTCCACAAAATTTGGAGCAGGTTGGTATGAATTTTTGACAAAAAAAGAGTGAGAAAAGTGTAGGCAGGGTAGTATTAGCAGAATATAGCCAAATAGCAGCAGAACAGGTTTAAACAGCTTTACTATGGTCTTGGGAGCCTTGGTTGTAACAGCAAGTGAGAGTGGGTTCAAAAACAACGTTTTTAAGAGAAAATAAAAAATAATAGAGATTTTAAAGAAAATCAATTGAAAATTTGAAGTTCAAACTCTGTTTTCAAAAGCAAAAGCAGAGAAGACAACAACTAGGTAAATTAACACTAGTATAGGGGCCCAGAAGAGAAGCCAGGTTTGAAACCGGCTGGCACCAGGTAAGCTTTGAACAGTGACTAACACTTTAATACTTAGGCTGCAAGAACACAAAACTGGGTCCCAAACAGCAATAGCAGTTAAAATAGGTTGCAAAGGATTCCAAACTTTTTAATATATTGGAAAATAGACAAGCAGGGGACTGAAAGTCCCCTTGCTTGGTTAAAAAGGAATGGATTGCAATAAACTGATCACATGACAGTTGGAGCTGAACCTGATTGGTTAGGTAAAAAACTTTGCTGGATAGGCTCAGGGGGACTGGAGTGTTTTACTCCAATTTCTGTGAACTAATTTGATTGGCTGGAAGAGCTGCCAGACATTTGAGAGTCAGCTGAGTTGTCAAGCGTTGATGTGGCGACACTTGATTGGGTGGCTCTGATAGTTTTTAAAAACGGACAACACCAGGCTAGTAAGTAGTCTAAATTGACCAACATTTCTTCCCAGGGAGAAGCAACCAAGGGCAGGGAGTCTGCAGGGTAGGTTAGCACAAACCTCTCATCAACTGTGTGTGCTAAATTCCCTAAAGAATGGAGGGGTTTGGCTGGCATTTTTGGGCCTTTCTTGGTGCGGTGAGGGAAGATCTTACAATCTAATGCCAGGGGTGGCAGTGAATTTACACATATATCTCAGACCAAGGAGTTCCTTATAAACAGTCTGGAGAGAGAGTTGTTGTAACTGTGCTGTCTTAGCATAGTTATACGGGAAAAGCTATTTTGAACTAGATAATATTCTTTATTGAGAGATAATGATTATATAATTAATGTGAATCACAGATAACAGGAACATGATAACATTGATCACACGGTGGGATAGTGAAAGTAGTGGCTTGATCCTGGTAATGAGTCAAGTGCCAAAACAAGGAATCAACCATAGGGGTCATCATTTGTTCATGTTCTTGAATTTGGAAATTTGAGTTGACTTCCTAGTTTGGCTTCAAGTGACTGGATAACTGGATTGCAGGTTAAAAAAAACTACTCAGAACCTTGCTGGCAGGTCAAGCATGCTGTTTCAACACCCCCAACTGAGGGTTGGCCTCACCTGGGGGCAGGTTGTCAGGGAGATTGTGCAGAGCCTGGGCGCCATATTGTACTAGTTGCTGTTTGGTGGTGGGTAGGACGGTCTCCTGTTGCTTTTGTCTTGCTTTACAGAGTCTTAGGCAGTTATGATTGAGTGTCTTGTCTTTTTTGCGCTTTCCAAGTCCTTGAACAAGGTGAGTGTTGTTTTTTACCTTTAGGATAATGGCAGGGCCTAATTTTTCTGGCTGTAATTTACTCTTGTTGGTATTCATTACCCAGTCTTTGTTGCCAACCTCAAGTCTGTCTTGGATGGGGACAAAAGTATCCTGTAGAAATTTTTCTTATCTTTTTAATTGTTCACTGTTGGCCTGGATGATTTGAGGGTCCAGACAAGGCAGGACTTTACTGGGTATTTCTAGCTTGGGTCCTGATAGCGCTTGGATGATGTTGGGCTGTGTGCCATAAACTAACTCAAAGGGGCCTTTCCTGGTGGATCTGTTCACACAAGTTCTGCATACAAGTAGCGCAGTTGGTAGCTGCTTATACCAGTCCTCAGGTCTCCCAGCAGTGAGCTTGGCCAGGGCCTGCACTAAGCTTCTGTTCAGCTGCTCCACACATCCATTGGCCTGAGGATGGTAGCGCGTTGTCACTGTGTTCTGGACTTCATTCTTGGTGAGGTATACGTTGGTATCTTCAGAGGTCAGTTCTTTGCCTCCATCAGTTATCAGGAGTTCTGGCTTTCTGAACCTGCTGATGATTTCTTTTCCTATGAACCACTGACCGTTATTGCCTGTGTGAGTTTTTACTGCTTGTGCCACTGGCCAGCAAGTGGCAAAGTTGATAGCGTTGATGATGTATTTATTTTTGTTGTGCTTTCATGGCATGGGTCCACAATATCTAGGGCCCATACCTTGAAAGGTAGTTGTGAACAAATAGGCAGTACAGACTTAGGTGGAGTGTTGCTTTTTGTAAATTTTTTTGCGTACCTTGCATTGGTCTAGGACCTCCTGGACATCTTAATATAGGGTTGATCACCATGCTTTGTGTTTAAAGAATTTATAAAGGTTGCAACTTTTGGTATGTCCTAGGTCTCTGTGGTAACATAAGATGGTGTCTACTTGCTGATGTGTAGGAATGTAAAGGATGGTGGTTCTGACGTTCATTTTGCAATGTAAGATCTCATACACGTCTGCAAATAGGTGTTTATTCTTGATGACTTCTTTTTTTTAATTTCAGTAGCTCTAGGCAGAAAGCCTTCATCTTTTGTTTGAAGCACCAGGAGAGACCAGTCTGGGTCAAGTCCATTTTTGCCTCTTGTGGCTCTGACGTATAGGAGTGAAAGTGCGTTTTCCATGGCAAGCTCTGGGCCAGGCTTATATTGTATGAGCATGTTGAACCTCTCCAAAAGCTCCATCCAGAAGGCTTGACAGCAAGATAGATTTGCTTGAGTTTTTTAATATATGAGCAATTTGTGGTTAGTTAAGGCTGTGAATTCCTCTTGGCGTTCCAAGTAAAAACACAATTTGACCAGGAAGTGCACAATCACCAGCAATTCTTTGTCATGTATGGGGTATTGGCACTTGCTGTCTGTCAGTTTATGCAACTCATAGGTCACGGTTAGGAAATCACCATTATTGTTCTTGATTTGTAGTACCCCCAATGGATGCATCAGAGGCATCTGTTTTCATTTGTTATTCCCCATTGTGTTTGAGATATTGTAGGATAGGTGCAGTTCTGAGTTTTTCTTTAAGTCTTCTGAAGCATAGGTCACATTGGGGGGTCCATACAAACTTGGATTTGGCGCTGGTTATGGCAGAAAAGGGTGCAGTCAGAACACCACAGTTGGGGATGAATTGTTGTACACAGGCAACCATTCCCAGGAACATGCGGCGTTCCAACTCGTCCTTGGGAGTGGAATCTTACAGATAGCCTGGATTTTTGGATTTTCCAGTTTAATACCATTTTTTGACACTAGGTGCCCCAGGAAAGGTAGTTGTTTGCGGAAAAATAGGCATTTGGAGGGTTTGGCTAGCATTTTGTGTTGAGCCAGGGTAGCAAAGACAGCTTCCAAGTCTTTGTGGTGTTTTTCTACTGTGGGACTGTAGACAATAAGTTTGTCCAAGTATACTAGGGCATGCTTGCTAATGCAGGGGGGCAAACACCTCTTTCATAAAGGTCACAAAGGTTGACGACCTGTTTGTCATCCCAAAGTTGAGCACTACACAATTGTATGATTTGTACTTGGTGTGGAAGGCTATTTTGGGGATATCTTCCTCTTTGATGTGAATCTGGTTGTATCCTGCGGTTAGGTCAATCTTGGAGAAGACTGTGGCGCCGCCCAGGGCATCAAAGAGGCTGTCAATGAGTGGAAGTGAGTAGCAATTCTTGATAGTAACTTTGTTGAAAGTTCAGTAATCCATAACTAATTGAAGGGTACCATCTTTCTTGGCCACATAGAATACAGCAGCCTCAAAAGGAGACTGCAAGGGGTAAATAAGTCCTTTTTCCAACCCCTCCTTAAGGTAAGCGTGTTGCAACTGAACCAATGAGAGTTCAGTACTTGGAATTGGGGAAGACAACAGTCCAATAGGAAAGGACATAATAATAAGAATAAGGTATCGTTTATTGTAGGATATTGTGGTTAATATACTAAATGGGGAAGCCACAAGGCCACAAGGGGGTGGCATAGTGGGGAGTTCAATGTAGGGGTTAGAGCCAAGGAATAACTTGTGCGGGGATCAGCGGGTCAAATTGGCAACACTCCTAATTAGGATGAAGTGCCCGCCATTTGACCTCGCCAGCCAATCCATTCATAACGTTAGATACGTCAAGGGGCAACTCATTGAGCGCCCCCTGTGTATTGTAAGATATGTTAGCAGGCAAGGTTTGAACCTCAGTTGCAACAAGCGTGTAAGTTGTTGTATGTGTTTGGGGTAAGTTGATAGATGGGTTTTGCCTTAGGTACAGCTCCTTTGAGTTGGATGGAGTGTTGTATGTGTTTCTCTGATGGCAACCCTGGTAGAGCCTCTTTGAAGATTTCTGGGTGGAAGTCTACAATTTTGAAGTCCTGGGGAGTAGTGGTATCCTGGTGGTACTTGAAATTTATGATCTTGCACTGGCAGGAGTCCCAGATAATTGCCTTGAGGCTGTTTTTTGTCCAGGGTCTCCATGATGCATACAAAGACGTGGTTGCGCAGGAGTTGGTCCACTGAGTCAGGATAGATCTAGTAGTTGACGCCTTCCCGCTTGATGATCAGTACTGAGGTTGCCCAGTCTACGTGGGGGTTATTACTTTGTAACCAGTCCAGTTCCAGCAAAATGTCAAATTTGGGGAAATTGATGACAGGTCCCTGGATGGTGGAATGAAGGTTCTCTAGAATGACAGAGAAGGGGGCAGTTTCCCTTGTCACAGCAATGTGATGTTCATCAGCTAAAGCCACGTTCTTAATCCGCAAAGGATTAGTGGCTAGCTTGAACTTGTCTACAAAGCTGCTGTTGACTAGGGTTCAATCTGCGCCCAAGTCCAGGAGTGCTGAGCCTGTGTAACTTCAAAAGAAGAAAGGATATGGTATCAGTTTATTGGGATGTCTAGCAATGGTGTAGAGTACAGGGTCCACTGAGGGCACTTGGATCATTGGGCATTGATTCAAGTCCTTGGGGGCAGTACTCATTGTTTGACAAGTCAGGTGCCATGTGGGGAGAGCTTGGCTTGCTTAATGATCTCCCCAGGCTTTTCCCTCATCTTGGTTGCCTTGGGTGGCGGTGACACGGAAGGGGGTACGCTTTGAATGACTGTTGTTACCATTTCTGTGCCCATTCAAACTTTTAGGCTTGTGGTTTTAGTTGTTGTTATTATTCCCAGGAGGCAAGTGGCTTGAGCGTTCAGTTGAGTGAGAATCCTTGGGTTGTTTTCTCTTCCCAGTTTTGCCTTGTGAAGAGCATTGGATGTTTGTTCTGCTTACTCTTCCTCTCAATATAGGCTTTATAAGTTGGTCACCAATCCAGCTTTACATGTCTCATTACGTGCAACTTGAGTGCATTGTAGTACATGAGATGAGTATCTGGGGTGTCAAAGGCCATATCTTAAGGGGCGCGTAGTTGAAGCTCCTTGTATGCTCAGGTGAGCTCCTTCATTGTGCCTGTCTGGGTGAGGGTTTTCACTTGGTGTATAATCATAAGTGCGGTGTACTTCAGCAAGAATCTTGCCAAGAAGTCTTGTTTGAAGGTATCCCAGTTCTTCTTGGTATGTTCTTTGTACCACTTGTTGCACCAGGTGCCAGAGTCATGCGTTAGACAAAGGAAGATCTCTGAAATCCAGAACTGTTAAGAGCATTCCATTTGGGCCAACTTGCTCTGAGCAGACTGAATCCATGCTGTGGCATTGTTGTTGGCTCCAGCAAAAGGTTCCAAGGCGGCACTGCAAAGTCTCTGGGCTACGTAGGCTGGCATAGCACTTTTTTCAGTTGCTTGAAAAGTAGTTGTAGGCGTCTGGAAGAACCCTTGTGCCAACAAGGCGTTGAAGGTGGGGAGCGGGATTACCATGTCCTGGTAGAGGACAAAACATCAGGTATTTCTGTTCTAGGTGTGTATGGTGTCCAGTCTATCAGAAGGCCAGGCATGATTCTATCAAGGATTTTTGACCACAGCAAGTATGAATAACAGGCAGAATTTTGCAAGATAAGGTAGGGTGTAGAGCCTACCTGTGCTACCAATGTTGTTAATGTGCTGTCTTAGCAGAGTTACAAGGGGAAAATATATTTAGAGCTAGATAATATTCTTTGTTGAGAGATAATGATTATATAGTTGATGTGAATCATGGATAACAGGAGCATAATAACATTGATCACACAGTGGGATAGTGAAGGGGGTGACTTGATCCTGGCAACAAGTCAAATGCCAAAACAAGGTATCCACTGTAGGGGTCATAATTTGTTAATGTTCTTGAATTTGGAAATTTGAGTCAACTTACTAGTTTGGCTTCAAGTGACTGGATAATTAGATTACAGGTTACAAACCACTTACTCAGAACCTTGCTGGCAGGTCAAGCATGCTGTTTCAACAGAGTGATACTAATTTTTTTGAAGACAGTGTTGACCACTGTGGTGAAACTCATCACCATTTGGTTGCTGGAATCCTGATTATTGTTGAGTACTTCCTGACTGAATAGGATCCAGATTGTCTTCTCAATAGGGCCATAATTCTGGATGTATATGACAGCAATTAGCTTCTGGATGGTTTAACCCCAACAACTTGATTCCAGATTGAAAGTACACCAATTCTCAGTTAAGTTACTTCACCAAACTTTTCACCAACTGTTGTTGCAGATCAAATACCCCAACCTTCAGCCTCATTGACCCCCTTGTGCCACTGGGGCTGTTCCACCTTCTCCTGATTGTTGGGCTGATCTTCCATGTTCACATTTATTTCCCCCTCTTTCAACCCCCAGGCAATGACCAACTTACCTTGAGCTATCAAGTGAGTTGTAGTATTTAAACCCCTTCTCTTCTTCTTAATAAATATACGTTATAACCCCCTTATTTTAAGCTACACCATTGATTACTTTGTTGAGTGTATAATTTAAGGACTACAAAGGCTAGTCTCCTCCCATTGACTAAACTGTCAACTAAACTTGACTACAAGTCACTTGTTGAGGTTTTTCTTTTGAGTAATTGCTGTCACTATTACTCTAAACCCTTTGTTGTTCTTCAGGCCAATCACTTTGTATTATCTCCACTTGTCTGGTATCCTACTAGTCCAATACCAAGTGTACCAAACAACACCTAGATTGTCCTACAATCTCACTATCAGCAACTTAGACTGTTGACCAACCGACAGACTTTCCCTAATAATTGTAGTAAGAGTACCACAGCCACTTCAGCAGCATCTTCAGAAGATTCTACTAACACAGGAGAACTCTTAGCTTGAGTGATTTAAGGGCAAGAGACAACCTCCTTAGCTTCAGACAGGGGTTTGACAGTGGTAGTGGGCTTTCCAGAGCATAGTTTGTAAGGGACAGCAATGGTTTTAGGAACTGCTAGAACTGAATATCCATATTTATCAGGGTATTTAGTATCAGAATTATCCATGTCAGAGTTATCAGAGATTTCATGAAACAAGAGCAGAATTGGAAGATCTTGAGAATCAGTAGGCTTGAAATCAGCCACAGATGGGGGAATTGGAGAAGACCAGGAATAATTGCCAACCTGGAGTGTCTCTGCCTCTATATTGACTGTTATTTTCCTGCATGATCCTTGGAATTGGCACCTTTAACACACAGATTGGTACAAACACGTGATTGATGGTCTATATGTTCATAATCATGACACCCTTGTTGTCTAGAAGGATTCTGCAAGTTAATGGTAAGGATAAAAGGGCTGCAGGAGAAAGAGCCAGAGTTGGTGGCTGACTGACCTTCACACAAAACAGAGACAGAGTGAATCAAGTTCATGTCTTTTAGTAAAGACTCTTTAATTTTCATAGACAAGAGCATAGACTTATGGGCCTTAAATAGAGGCACAAGAGCTGGTTAACTTTGAGGGCTTGTGTACAGGCCATATTGACTTCATGCGTTGTTAGCTGTATGCTTGTTATCAACTGTTGCCCTTTCATCTAGAACCTGTCTGCAAAATTGGCCAGGGCTTCCATTGGTTTGAATGCAATATGCATGAAGACATACTTTTTCACAACCAGACTGAGGTCACCACCAAACTCATCAATTAATAGCTGCTTCATTTCTTCCCAGGTGTTGATAGTGAGATACTCAGGTACAACCACTTCTTGGCAGGTAGGGTGCAGATAAGTCAAGATATGCTCCCTTTTAAATTTATTAGAGGCTCTTTTCATGGCAGGTTTGTAGATGGTCAGAAAGACTGAAATAGTGGAAGTTTTAGGGTCAAAGATTTTCTTGAAGGTAGGTTTGAAATGAGCTTTGGGGTTAGGTCCATTAATGTTACTATCTAGCATATTGACATGCGGGGAGAAGTAAGCCTCAGATTTGAAGGGGGGATGTCTTGCCCATAGTTGGCAAACACTTTCATTGAGAGTAGCCAATGAAGCACTGTTGCAGGAGCCCATGTTATTAGCTTAATCAACATAATTTTCAGAAACTTCCAGCCAAAGCCCTTGCATGATTACTACAGTAGAAAGTTCAGCAAGGCAAGAGGTCAAAGAGGGCCTCAAAGAGAGGCAAGGAGAGAATATCTCATTTAATGCATCAATAAGCTCAATCATTTTTAGGACATCTCTGTCTAAGATATCATGATCCCTCTTAAGGTAGTCAATCTCATTGACTATGGCAATCAACTCCCCAGGCAATAGATTCAAGGGCTTCCAGACAGCCTAGGGAAGCAAATGTTGTCATCAGCAGGTCCAGAAGGATTGATAGTGTCAGTCACAGCAGAATGTAGGATAGTAGCTTATTGTTGCAGAACAGCAACCTGTGAAGTCAAGACAGCTACCTGAGGATCAGGTTGAGGAGCCTTCTCAGGTTACCCATGGCTGCAAGAAGATGTACATAGCTCTTGGATGGTATCCCGTAATTTCTGCTTTCTGTCTAGCATATCATCAGACAGAGGAGAAGAAAGGATATCTACCTTGGGCATAGACAGCTAATCTACTTGGGACTGGAGCTTTGCAAGGGAAGTCACAGAGGAAAATCTCTCTTGGGCAACTTCTTCTTGTAAAGTGTGGAGACTTTGGGCAGCATGTGATGCAACCTGCTGCAACTGGTCAAAAGAGTAGGCACTGTATTCATTGAGTTGTTCCATGAGCTGTTTGAAATATGAGTGATATATATTAAGGGTGGAATCTACTTGGGTTTTCCAGGGCTGTTGAAACTGATGAAATTCATACAATTGCTCTCTGACATACTCAGGAATGAATGAACGTACTAGTTTGATAAAGCAATCAGGCAAGATTGAGAAACAATTGAGTCACATTAGTTATAAGACACCAGGGAGTGAACCCACTGTTGATAGGCAGCAGACTGATCCCAATGATTAGATATAGGGGTCTGAAGGGACAAGAATTCTTGGATGTGCAGCCCTGGCACCAGATGATGATGATCCAAAGCAGGTGTCAGGATTCATCATTTTAGCTGCTATTTTGTTTTTTTATATTTATTTGCCTTCATTGGCTTGTAAGTATTTATCAGGACTGTCTCTTTTACTTATTTCATGATCTCCTTCTTTTCCCCTTCATTTTCCATATTTGGGGTTTAATTTTGGCTTTGTTAAAGCCTAGTTATGTTCTAAATGCTGGCTAATATTATTTTCAAACATCCCTTACCTTTTGCTACCAAGTTTTGAACCCTGGACCTACACAAGGAAGATTAGAAAGTTAGCTCCAAAAAGCTTACCTTTTACTATACGCTTGCTTACGTCCCCTCAAGCTTTGGACTGGGGTTTTCCTTACTTTTTTGCTTGCTCTTACTTCCAGAGCATCACTGTAACCGCCTTCTTCTCCTCCCAATCTCCTTTACATTAGTTTAACTATTCTAAGTTAAATTTATAACGTCTTGATGCCTTTGATCTCTTTTTTTCAAGAAGTTCTCTAACCAAAAATGGTTGAACTTTCTACCCCAAATTCTGCATTATACAAACAAAGCACAATAAAAGGCTTGGTTTTTTCCAGTCTCAACACTAAGTTGAGATTGTTTGACTTGTACCCCAAAAATGTAATTGTTAGGTTTTATGACTTGTGTTCTGCTTCAATTTTAATTTTAGTTTTAATCTTTGGTCCCATGATTCCTTTTGACTTTCTTCTTCACCAGTTAGGTAGTTTTTATAGTAGCACACACAATTTGATTGTTGATATCTTTAATCCTCCCACTAAAGCAGACCATTTCCCGGAATTAGAGATTGACTTTTTAACCAAATCATCCATCATTAAGACTGGTCTTTATTTTATCTTCTTAGGGTCAATAAGCCCCCTTAGTCCTTATTTCACCTTGTATAAGCTTTTAGGAGCCTTAGTACAGTTGCTATTGCAGACCTTGCCCAGCTTTTTGTATTTGATTAATATAAATATCACTGGGTTAAAAGATTTAGTTTATAATCATCTTCCCCAGACCATGAGACCTTACAGCAGGTTGAATAAAAGACAAGAGCAAGAAGTCATAGGAATCAGCCACCAAGATAAGATGTTGTAGGAATTGCGGAGCAACAATTAATTTGTAGTATTATGATTGATTAAATTGAAGCTGAAGTCTGGGAATGACCCAATTGCAGACTAGCCCAAAGGCCACTGAAGTGATTTAGTCTATGTTGTGTTTGGCTCTTGGGGCCAACATTCAAGAGGACACAGCAGGAAGCCTTTATCACAAAAGGTTTGAGGTTCAAAGCTAGCCTTGGGTTAGCCTTCAGGGAAAATTAAGGGCACATACAGAAATTTCCTGAAATACATGAAGAAGAGTTCCTTTTGGAAAAAAGGAAGGGAGAATCCTGAAGATTATAAAAGCCAACACAAATGTGGGTAAACTTGTCTTTATTATGAGAAATGATTCTACTTAAATAGTAGACTGGACACGCTGATCATTCGCTAGGTAGACAGTGTGACTGATGAGGTCATTCTGAGCTGAACTTGTACCAGGATCATTCAAGTGCAGGTAGGGTAATCAATAATGGGTGGGCATTGATGTCAACCCATTTAAAAAAGGTGAACAAACTCCAAAGTCAAAATCAAATCCAATCAAGTCTTTGCAGGAATCAAACTTGAAAGCCATATTGAAATAGCAAAAATGGCACAATTTCTGACATCTAACCAATCAAGATTGGTCACAGGGAGTTGATATTTGCAGAGGAACTTGTCATGGATGTGGGCAATGGGAAAACTAGACAACAGCAGCTTGATGATGTACTTGACGCCTTTCTTGTAAGTGACCTCACAAGGCCCAACCCAGAGGGAATCCCGCTTATGGGCTCTGCCATCAAATTGGTTCTGATAGTAGAGGACTAGGCCACCCACTTAAAGCTCAGGAAGAGGAGCCCTAGACACATTAGAGGGCAACAAATCTAAACTCTTGACCTTAAATGCAATCAAGTAAGCAGTTGCTTAGATTTTGATGATGCAGTTAGTCAATTCTTTGACATGGGTTTCAGGGTTAGCTGCAGCATCAAATTCAATCAATGGGAGCCCAAAATTGAAGGGGTAGTAGCCTCACGTTCATAGAGCATGGCAAAGGCAGATTGTCCAGTTACCTAATGTTTACTCAGACAATAAGCAAAAAAAGGGCAGCAGGCAGTAACATATCCCATTTAGCCTAATCCAATAGGGTAAGCTTCCTCATAATTGATACAAGGGACAAATTTGCACGTTCAACTGTTCTATTAGTTGAGGGATTGTATGGGGCAGAGAAGGATTGATTATTACCCATTGCCTTGACAATAGACATGATAAGCCTGGCATTGAAGTTGGTCCCATTGTTGGAGAGTAGCATTTGAGGGCACCCATATCAATAGAATATGTCTTGCAGCAAGAAATTAGCGGTAGTCTTGGCAGTAATATCTTTGGTAGCCTTGGCCTTGACCCATTTACTAAAGTGATATACTGCTACCAGGATAAATTTACACCCAGAGTGAGAACAAGGGAGGGGACCAACAGTATCAATGCTTATAGTGCAGAAGGCGTGTTTTGGAGGAATGAGCTTAAACTGATGCTGGGAACGTCAAGGTTGTTGGAGTTGACAAGAAAGACAGGAGGCAAGGAATTCAGGAATGAGGAGGCACATGTTTTCCTAATAGAAATTTTTGCACAACTAGTCATGAGTTTTTGCTATGCCTCCCTGTCCAGTATCAATGTGAGCTTGGAGGATGATGGCTATTCTCATCCTGGGGGACATAGGGCAGATAACTGTTATTGAACTTTTTGAATAATTGGGTTATTATTTTAGGGATTAGGCCATTCTCTAATACACATGTTGCCCAAGTCGCAGTATAACACAGTTTGATTTTGAAAAAATCAAATTACAAATGTTTATATTTAAAACAGTAATAACTCAACAAAAAGTTAATATTTTTCACACTGTAAACTATCAAAATGAAGCTAAGAATCTTATCTTTCTATTGATGTTAAAATATTAATATATACTATTGAATATTAAAGCAAAAGCAATTTATAAAGAGCATATATCAGATTTTATTATATTATTTTGATAATGAAATAAAATAGATTGCTTAAAGCTTAAAAAAGTTAATTTTTCATAGATTAATATATGCTTTTTATAATGACAAAATTAAAGATAAGATCAAGAGCATCATTTCCGCATTTTATTTTGTTTAAAAAGCTTAATTATTTAGGATTTTATGGTAGTTTAAAGTTAGGACATTAATTTATTTGCTGTTTAGATGAATTTTGAGGTTCAAGTGAACTGCAAACCTCAAATTAAGCATTTTTTAAATGCATTTTTTTAAATATTTTATCATTTTAAAAATATGCAGAAGAGTTACAATTAACTGAATACATCATTTTAATTGATTTGCATAGATTAAAAAGAGGATATGATGTAATTTGATGCTTAGCTGTTACACATATATCACTTGTGCATGAAAACTGGGGATTTCATTTATTCTAGAGATGTAAATTCAAGTTGAAATTGTAAATAAAGCTGTCACATCATTTCTTTCAGAATGGTGTCATAAGGCTTGGTATATAAGAGCTAAAGCACCACCTAAGGTTTACTTCAAACCATCTTCACAAAAAGATATAGTTCCTGCAACCAGCACTCTTTTGCAAGACATCTTGTGACTTTACTACAGTCACATTGGGCTGTGGTTTCACAAAGAGGTTGAATTGTGATGAATTTCATAGGTTGAAATTCAAAACAATAGGATTGGCCTTGGAGAGATTTTCCAGAGTAGTAATGGATTACCCAGGAATCAATTAGGCTGTACTAATTGAGGGCCGTAATGAATAATATGAACTATTCAGATTATGGGACTAGGTGTCTTAAACTGATTGATTAACTGGGAAGTTTAATTAATTGATACCCTGGAATATGATTGATGGGGATTTAATCATAGGGCCAAAATGGACCTGACTGTGTCAAGTAAAGACTAGGTGTCTTAAACTGATTGATTAACTGGGAAGGTTAATTAATAGATACCCAAAAATATGATCAATGAGGATTTATTTATATTGGTTTTAATATCCTTGACTGTTTCAAGAAGTTTGGTTAAAGTTAATCAGAAGTAAACCCCTGAATTGTGGTTTAGATGCACCAGTTTAGCAAATTCATTGGGTTAAAAGCGCCGCCGCGCCGCCTAATGGATTTGCAAAGCGCCAAGGCGCTATCAAATTTTTTCAGGCGCTGGGGCGCCGCTTGGGAAAGTTTATGGGCGCTGCAGTGGCGCCTGGTTTGAGTTTTGAAGCGTTTTAATGGGTTTTTAACGCAAAAAACCATTAAATGCAGAAAAACAGCTAAATGTAGACAATGTTGTCTATACATTCAGGATTGATCAGATGGTTCCCAGTTGGAACAAGGATAGCTTGGATCAGGAATACATGTATTTCACAGGGTTTTGGCGCCAGAAGTCTGGAATGCTTCAAGTCAAAGTGATACATTTCCACGGAAAGAATCAGGTGATTCTGGACTGTATTATGGCACATTCTTATAGGTTAAGAGTGTGAAGATCTTTTTGGTAAAGATCTGGATTAGATGACACTGTTATGTCATAAACCATGTGATATGAATCCAGGTGTGATACTGGAACCAGAGGGGTTTTCAGCTGAATGTACCCCAATTGGTATATAATGGAAACATGATAATAATTAATAAAAAATGATACTTATGTGTGACAATGGTTACTTTCCCCTCAATCTTTTTATGCTTTGTGTTTTTGGCTTTTGGTTGAAAGAATACTACCATGGAATGAAAGAGATGGTCTGCAGCTAAGACTATAAGAAGCAAAAAACGTGGAAGTGATCACTAGATGGCGACAAGTTTAACACCAAGATTGCTTTCCTGGAATCCAAGCTCATCAAAGCTTATATAAAGGATTCCCCATCAAACTGTAAAGAGTCAGACCGGGATAATGAAGAAGCAAGCATGAATTTCTTGGATCCTTCACACATCTCTACAAAGCATCTCTTTATCAGCAATCACAAATCCAATATTATGGAATCTGTTAACTTTACTTCTGCCATGAAGCCATTTTCCTCACTGGGAGCATCAACCAAAAGAGAAAGAATTGCTATGCTAAAGAAAGCATTCCTCTTTGTTTCTGGAGGCAATCTTAATTCCTTCATCAATCAATTCCTCACTCAAACTGAGTTTGGAAAAACAGAGTTCATTCCTTTAATTCAAAATCAGAAACTAAATGGGATAATTGACAACTTAAAGGATCTTCTGAAATCTGCTCCTCAAAAGCATCTTCCAGCCTTGAGATCTCTGGTTACTTCCAGTTACTATTTAAAAGAGCTTACTGATATGGGATTTAATATAACCAAAAGTGAGTTTGAATACTCAAGAAAAATAAATAAAAATAAAAATGTAAGCTTAAACTAAAAAAGCCAAAAAGATAATAACTATTCATTAAAAAAATCAAAAAAATAATTAAAAAACCACTGGAAAATTCTTTTGAAACAAGCCAGTTTACAAAAAAAGCACCAGAAAAAATTTATAAAGACATTGAAAAAGAAACAAATAAATATTCAACTGAAATAAAATATTCTCTATTAAAAACAAAAAAGAAATGCATGAAAATATGAAAATAAAAAATGAAATTTCAATATCATTTTCAACTTATTATAAATTAATACCAAAGAATATAATAAAGAGTAAAAAAAAACTGACATGTGTATTATTTGTAACTTAAAATCATCATTAGAAAAAAGAAAAGAAGAATTTGAAAGTAAAAACTTACTATTGCCAGAATCTATAAACAGTGACTTAAAAGCTATTAATCAGCACCAAGACTTTTATGCTCATCAAAATAGGGAATATAAGAAAGATATCAATGAATTATATACAGTAGTTTTAAAAGCTATGGCTACAACCAAAAAAACCTTAGATTTAAACAAAATGATTTCAGATTTAAACAAAATCCAAGCCGCGCAAGATTCAGGATTCAATTAATTTATAGAATTTCAGTTAATAACTGGACTGTCAAACAAAAAACAAAATTTCACTAGCCCATTATACGAAATTATATCAAACATCAAGTGGTGTAGTTCAAACCACAAACAAAATGAACTGACACAACAAGTGAAATGGATGGATGCTGTTCTGGAATATATTATAATCCAATCAGGATTCATATGAGGCAACAACAGAAGAACTAAAGTGAAATGAAACTTGAGCAATCTAGAAGCAAGATTATAAAAGCACAAAACAAAATGAACTCACACAAGATGTGTAGTATGAGCAGCCTAAAATAGAAAAATAACAGTTTAACAGCCAATCAACAGCTATCTAATTTAGGAATAGAGGCATTTTATCCATTTTCATGGCTCCAGATTTGTATGAAAAGATTTTGAGAACCTTCCAAATATGGACTTGAGATTACAATAAAAATAAATCATTAAATTTTAAAATTTCTACTTTTAGTAATTTTATCCTAGGTTTTTTACAATGGTTTTTAACAGCAATATCTTTGACGGCGCCAGCAGCTAAGCCAGCAGCAGCCAGAGCAGCTTCAATGGAGGCAAGGCTCAGAATGTGGAGGCACCTGTTTACACCCAAGCCTTTGAGGCGGGTAACAAGGAAGCTGACCTGTATCTTACCACCAACCCCTATGGCTTTGACTTGTTTGAGAGTCACTTTGCGTCTAGTGCTGCCCCCGCTCCCATACCCACCCCCGCACAAGCTGCCCACCAACCAACCAATCAGGATGGCAATCTTGATTCAGAACAACTTCCTGTCACCAGCCAACCTGCCCCCTACAGACAATCAGGCTTCAGCTCCCCTGGCCCAGCGCCCCAAGCAACAAATCATCACCACCCAAATTCTTCAGGAAATTGTGGCACTGAATCTACAGGGTCTTTCCTGGGAACAGATTGCCGCCCAGTTGCAATTTACCCAAACTACTGTCATGCGGGAATTCAACAATCTGATAAACAGGGGGAATCTGATTGGGACAGCCAAGAAACCCAAGAAGGCTCCCGAGTCACAAATATCTGAGGCATACCCAATCATGCTTGACCTCCTCCAGCGGGATCCCAAGCTTCCCTTGACCCAGATCCAGAAGCAGCTTACTCACCATACCATATGAGTCTCTGAGCGCATGGTGCAGCTCTGGATGTATGGGATGGTGTCTTCCATATGGGTTCTTACCAATTTTGCCGGCAACCAATGGAATGGCACTGAGGATTCCCCATATGACACCGCCATTGAATCAACCCTGGTCCAATGTCTGACTAGTCTAACTGATGATGTCATGTTCATCTCCTATTACAAGCTATCAATAGCTTTTGATGATTTTGGCAAGCAAGGAAAGGCCACCACCAAGAATAGAAGGAAGAAGGTCAAGAAGGGGACGTTCATTGGTGCATTTCTGGCTGTTTCAGCCAAGGGTTTTGTCTACTATTGGAAAAACCCAGATTTCATCAATAGCTACTCATACAGCTACATCCTTGGTGGATTACTCAACTCCTGGGATGGCTCAAATTCCAAGTACCAGATTTTCTTGAGCCACCAGATGAAGGGTAGCTCCACCACCCTCAAGGCCATCCAGGGACGCGGGCACCAGGCCTCAGTCTACCCCATTGGCCATGCAGACATCCATCTGGCTGATGTTGTCTTCTTCAACATGAGATTCACATTACAGGAGAACCGCCCTCAGGCTTTCAACGCCTTCTATCTTGGGGTCCTTGACCACAATTTTCTCTTTGGCTGCCAGATGGTAGCTGACTTGTTTGTGCAAATAGTTTTCCACGTGAACATGGGCAACCAATCACTTAAGGATAAGCAACTTCCACCTCAGGCCACTGCCACTTACCAGCCCATTCAGCCAATGATTGATGAGGAATACAACAAGAGTTATATGGCAGCCATCACGCAAAATCCTCCTGCCTCCACCCCTGCCACCAACACCCCTAACCCGCAAGCCCAACCCACCCAATCCCAGACCCCCCAGGCCAGCACTGCCTCTATGTCTTCCTTCCCGCGTTATTCTGCCTCCTAGGCATCACTCTCCCCCGCCCCAATAAACCCCTGTCACCAAACATTTTCTATTTATATTATCTTTTTTTGAATTACAATTGTTCATGTTCTCTTTGTTTATAATTGGTTTTATTATTCATGTTCAGCTTATTTATATAAAATCATATATTTACTATGTTGTGTATCTAGATCCAGAACAAAATTATTTTTAGCACTTAAACATAGCCCCTTGTGAAAATATTAACAACAATTTGATGATCAGCTAAATTTGAATTAGAAAATTATAGTGTTAACTGTTTTTAGATAAAGTTGTTACTGATCCAAATCCAAAACCTTAATGATAACCTTTAAGCCAATCAGGAGACAAGTGATAAAGTGATTGTTGTGACATAAAGGGTCATTCAATAATTCTTTGATGCATGTGTGCTAATTAATATGATTAGCTGGATGTTTTGCTATTGTACACCATTGCTGCTGTGGCAAGTTGTTGATGGACTAGTGCCCAATCAGCTGCTGGGTTAGCACTAGTCCACCAATAACTTGCCACAGTGGCAATGGTGTACAATGGCAAAACATCCAGCCAATCATATTAATTAGCACACATGCATCAAAGAATTATTAAATGACCCTATATGTCACAACAATCACTTTATCACTTGGCTCCTGATTGGCTTAAACTTTATCATTAATTGTTTTAAATTTGGATCAGTAACAACTTTATATAAAAAAAGTTAACACTATAATTTTCTAATTCAAATTTAGCTGATCACCAAATTGTTGTTAATATTTTCACAAGGGGCTATGTAAAGCGCCAAAAATAATATGGTAATCAAGGAAACAATGCCAACACAAAGCAAACAACACATATCAAGCTGAGCGTAAAACATATACAAAATGGGTAAAAAGATGGGGTAATGTAGTAGATGGAAAAAAAAGGAATAAACAAAGAGGCAACAGTATCAAAATAATACAGAATTTATTGGGGAAAAAGCTATAAAAACATATAGAAAGGTTAGTAAAAAATCAATGAGAGAATCAGAGAAGCTTCTGAAGGATCTTGACTTGGCAATTGCCAAAATAAAGGACATTGACTGCAAGGTCAAAGCCAAAGTGAAGTCCTCCATCCTCACTGGGGACAAAATTGACAAGGTGTCTGCAAAGGCACTAATGTCAAAAATGCCAGACACCCCAGAGAAGACAATTGAGTGCTTACTAAATATTCAAAAAACTGTGGTCAAGGGCCTCCAGTTCAAGGCATACAATCTTTCTGTGCCGTCTGTCTGGGTTGATGACCCGGAGATGTATGAACATCTCAAACCTGCCAAGCGTGCCAGGGCAGAGGATACCAAATTGCCTGCACAATTGATTGTGCCAAGAATGGCCAAGCCAGTGGAGGCTGCAGGTAAGAAAAAAACACAAGAAGGTAGCCTAAAAAACAAAATTAATAAATTTTCAAATAACTTACCTTTTTTCTTAGAAAATGTAGAAAGTGAACTCCACCAAGTCCTGGTCCCCTTTGTCCTGGCCACCTTTTATGCAAATTGTGCCACTCATGTTGCAAAAAATTTGTATCTGTCCCCCATGTTGTGCAAGAGCTGGAGGACTGTATCCACAGGTCCTTTCTGATGTTGCAGGAGGCGTTGTCAGAACTTACACATGCCAAGGGGGCATCCAAGTGGGCAGTTACTGCCTACAAGGATGCCCAACTGGTCTGCCTGGACCTGGTATCCCTCAGTGGAGTTTACTGTGTAAACTCCATTGAGCTTGTTTGGGACGTCCTGGCAACGCTCCCATTCAAGAATGTACTGCAGATGGGCTGGGCACATGCGGCTGCTTGCTTCTGCTTCCTGGTGGAGCACACCAAATCTTACCTATTGGAGAACTTTGGGCGCGCGGTGGGAAAATTAGCTGTTGCATACACAACAGCCATAAAGAAGACAAAAATCCTCCTGGAGGACTTTGGGTTGGCCTGGAGTGCCAACAAGACGGGGATCCCTGCAGCCATGGAGCTGACCTTTGCCAAAACCAAGCACAAGAAGAAGATTAGCGCTGTATACAACAAATTGTGTGCGTTCACAGAAGCTTTTGCCCTGGAAAAGGCTTCATCTGGTTGTTTACCTGGGTTCTTATTCTACTTTGGGATGGGCGCGTCTGTAGAGGACCTGGACAGGGTCCTTCTGGGAATCAACAAGGCCCAGCTCACACTCAACGGGAAGAAGATCCCCCCTGGATACAACTCAGTTTATCATGTGATCAAGGATGCCCTGGTCTTGGCTGGGATATACAGGTTTGTAGCCCCGCCTGAAAAGCTGCTGCTTCACTCCCACCTGACCCTACTGCCTTTCACCAGCAGGAGGAAGTATTTCAATAAGGGTGTATCCACCATTCACAGTGTGGCGGTGGAGGTTGTGCACCACCTCCATTGCGGGGTGGGTACATACCAAAGAACCCACTACAGGCGCACACAATAAAAATATGATTCCAATAAATTTTATTACAATTTATAGTATTCTAAATATAATAAATTTTTACTACTTTTACTTCAGCAAACCAGTTTTGAAAAATATATTGCAGAAACAAGTTTCATAAAAGCATGTAATTATACATTAATAAAATAAATTCTAACTTGTACATTTTATGTTTAATTTTTTTAAAATTTTTTTTATATTTATTTGACCAAAGTGATTTAAATATTTTTGCGTAATCCAGTATTGAGCATTTGTGATTACCTCAGATGACATATAAAATAATATATAATAAAATAAATAAGTTACTTACATCTATTGATGAATCTTCTGAATGTGATTGCGGGTGTGGAAACATCTAAATATAAAATGATAATTAATACATCTTGAATAGTAAATAAGAGAATATAAAAAAATTGGACACACTAAGCCTTTAATTGATTGGCTGTTTGGCTAGGCACACAGGGATGAACAAATCAGCGTGGCCATAGAATTTGGCCATGGTCTCAGCTGGGAGGGTGTGGATCCTGCCTGCAGCAAATTAAACAGGTCCTTGGTCCCAGTTGGTGTTCCTTCTTGACAACTTGCTTGAGCCACCCAAAGACTTCCTTGATGGGATTTAGAAAGGGCAAATAGGCTGGGAGGAAGAGAAGGCATAAATTTGCCATGGCCAATTGCTGGGGGCCCACTGCAATGCTTGTGTTGATCATTGGAAATTCCTCAAGAATGTCAGCCACCTTGTGGAGACCAACATTGTCCAACACAATCACATTGGTGAAGCCCGGGCTTGTGCACCTCAGGTGCTCCTGGACCAATCAGAGGAATGATGAGAAGGTACAGCTGTTGTGAGAACCCAATATCATTTGATAAAGCTCAACCCCCTTTGGACCAAGGAGAGCCACCATTGAGTAGGCTGTGGCGCAAACTGCAGCACACCAAGCCACCCTGTCATTGGAGCCTTTTGGGACATAGCCATACTCATTGCGCATCAACAAGGCAAATGCCAATTTGTCAATATAGTAAAATTTGACTATCCCCTTGGCTTTGAGGGCAGTGTACACCTCTGCATAGTTTTTCCAGACGTTAATATTGGCTGGGTTTTTCCAATTGTACAGAGATACCCTGAGCTTTTTCCAGGAAAAGCACATTCCCTTGACCAGATGGTAGTAAAAGAAAATTGAGTCCTCAACCCCAAAAGTAGATTTGACAATGACCTGTATATTTGCCAGTTCAAGATGGCAATCCTGGGTTATGCACTGGCAGATTGCCAAATTGTGCTCCTTGGTGAGCATGGTTGACACACGCAAGGATTTCTCCGCAGCAAGGACTTGGCCAGTATTGATGAACTTGTTGAATGTCTTGGAAGCGTACTTAGATCCACCCCAACAATGGCTGCAGATGCCTTGTAATTGCCTGATTCCTGCATTAGCTTAAGCAGGATGATGCATTTGATGTTGGGGATGCGCTTCTGGGCGGGCTTTTTAGCAGTGGGAATGACTTGTTGGCATTGGACGCAACACAGGGCATAGGTACCTTGGTATAGAAGGCTGCAACCTTTTTTAACACCGGCTGTCCCTCATTGGTTTGATAGAAATGGGGCTTCTTGTCATCCTCCTGATTGCCATCACTGATGTAGGGCTTGTAGCTAGTATCAAGTACAGGCTTCACCTTCTCCAGCATAGCTGACAGGACTGACTCTTGCTGGTACACAGTGTTGAACACATATGAAGTAAGTTCTACCTCCTTATTTCTAACTGTTTTGGTAGTGGTGACCTTGGTGGGCTTCTGGGTCAGCTTGGGGACCCAAGGGTTTATGCTCTGTACCCTAGCAGATTGTGCTCCTTGAACTGGCTGTGTCAGTGCAGCGTCACTGTGGAACTCTCCTCTCCTCCCTCCCTCCTGAGTAGGCACTTGGGTTGCACTAACTCTATTTTTTGACCCGCGGGGGCAACTGCAACCACGGTGCACAACAGGTGTATTGGTACTCTGGTGTTGTGTTCCTTCCATTTTAAAATTTAATAAAATATTAAATAAATTTCAATTAAGTTACTCCCTAATTTTAATTTTTGCTTTATCTGAATATGGATATTTAATTAGAGTTTTTCCCACCCAATATCCCAATTATAGATTTTTTATTTCTTAATTAGTTGTTTCTGGTTTTACAACGCCCATTTTAGAATACCTGAAATAATTTCCATCCATTTCCCTAGATTTTACTGCCAAATTCAAACAACCAACACAATATTTTTAAAATTTATGTTTCAGATCTTGTGTCTTATTTTAGATACCTTGGTATCATTAATGATTACAATCCATTGCACACATTGCGTGAGTGATTTTGTTTACGCAGTGAGTTGCTATTGTGTTTTGCTTTTGGTTTGCGTTTTGACACACCTTGCTTGGGTGTATTTTGCCACCAATTCACATAGTAAATATATGTACACCAAAAGTCAACTCACATCATTTTTTTTGTGAATCAATGTATTTCAGATTGTATTTTGAATGATTTTGCTTTGTGTGTGAGCCCTTTATTGCTGTGGTGACTCATTTTTCCCATTAACACCAATAAACCCTGTTAACAGAGTGTATATTTTAACCTGAGAGATGCATTTTGTTTAAATCTGAAATCATTTTGTTTAAATCCGAGGTATTTTTGGTTGTTGCCATAGCTTTTAAAACTACTGTAATGAATCATGTATTATAGTCATAGATTTTAAGGAGAATTTAAAAGTTGGTGGTGGTCAATTGAAACCAATAACTGTTTTTATTCCAAAAGACCTATTTTTTATTGGGGTTTGCATTGATATTTAAAGAAAACAATAAAGTTAAATATAAATAACATGATTTTTATCTCAAATATTGTCTTATGATTCTTTGTTTTCAGGCAAATGTCTAATAAGTCTTCTTAAATCAGATAAGTTTAAAAAATAAATAATATCAAAGTATGGACTGATAATGGAAACCCTTTTAGATCCTATGAATTCTTATATTATCTATTTAAAGAGGCACTGTAATACATTAAAGGGTCTATTAAATACAATAGATTTGTAGAATGTCATGGGAAAAGTATTGTTGATGGTCACTTTGGTGTAATATCAAAAACATTAAAAGAGAAAGAAAATCAGCTTTATATTAAGAATATAAATGATATTAAAAATATTTTTGAGCAAGAAGAAAAAAGAAAATAAATATATAAATCAGCGCTATCAGGCTCAAATATTTCTCAAAAGTCATTCTTTTATATTTATGAGAGAAAAGTTAGGCTATAAGGAGAGAGCTCAAAGTTAAAAATCTGTGCATTAATCTTTTATATTTGATGAAAGATGGGAAGTTGTATACTTCACCTTTAACATTTGAAAGTTTCTCAGAATATTCTGAGATAACATATCATTTGAAATCACGTGATAATACCAGAGAAACAAAAATATCAGAAGATGCTAGTGGTACATTAGGGCAAGTTCATGAAGTAGGGCAGCTTACTAGAGGGTGTATTTTAAATAGAGTTATCAGAATTTCAAAATCAATAACCTTTTTTGAAACAAACTAAGAATATTTATGATGAGCCAAAGATAGGGTAATAGCATTTATAGCTTTGGGGCTGCTATTACTCTCCCATGCAACTCATCATAAATATTTTTAGCTTTTAGTATTTAGTAGCACTTAAGATATTTCCAGCAATATTATAAGGTACAATTCTCAATTCTAAAATTGATAAATTATTTTTTAAAAAAATATCTAAGCCCAAGATCAATTAAAGATTTGACATTGATTGTATTTTAATCTTTCTGAATAATTTGAATTTGAATAATGTAATTAAGTTATAAAATAATCAGTCCAGCGCTTAGGCATAACAAGAAAAATAATGACCCAACTTTTTATCTCAAACAATGGTATCCTTTGTCAGGGATTGAAGGGCCAGCTGTATTTATTCAGGCTCAGTACCCCAAGCTTCATGATAACCTATTATTTTGTATAGGCAATCAGCATCAACAGGGTTAATGGCAAGTATAGGCATTTTAGACAATCCATTGGTGTTCTGGTGTTGAGCACCAGGTTGGTTTACTACAGTGAAAACATACCCTTGTAAGCGCAGGGCCCAACAAGTCAGTTGACCTTCAGGCTCATTTAGCTGTTGTAGCCATTTAAGAGATGAGTGGTCAGTGACTATGGTAAAGTGGGTCCCATAGATATAGTGTCAGAACTGTTTAACAGTGTGTAGAACTTCCAAACATTCTTTCTCAGTAACACTAAATTCTTCTCATGCTTGTTACACATACAGGAGGAGTAGAACACAGGTCTATCTATGTCTTCATCATCAAGCTGGGCTAGGATTGTGCCCATAGCAAATCCACTAGCATTGTTATACAGGATAAACTCCTTCTTGAGTCTGGTTAGACCAGAATAGGGGCCTCTTTGAGCTCATCTTTCAAAGCCTCAAATGACTATTGTTGACTATTTGTACATTCAAAGAGGACATTTCTGAGCAGTTGGACCAGAGGATTGATCAGTTCCACAAAATCAGTGATAAATTGATGGTAATACCCCATTATACCAAGAAATACTTGGACTTTGCTCAGATTGGTGAGAGACAGCATCTTACCAATGGCTTCTACATTATTGTTCATGGGGCATATTCTAGTCTGAGTGACTTTGTGGCCCAAGAATTCAAGCCGCTCTTTGAAGAAAACACATTTGGAGGGCTTGAATTTTAAGCCAGCATTACAAATTTTGACAAATACAGCTTTGAGATGGTTCAAATAGTCAGTGAAGGTAGAGTTGAACACTTTTATATCATTAAGATATACAAGTACACAAGAAAGTTTGAAATCTTATAAGATGGAATCCATAGCTTGCTGGAAAGTGGCAGGCACATTTCAAAATGTCCCTGAGGCATCTGGGTTGGATCAAAAAGTCCTTCAGATGTAAGGAGGGCGGCCTTCTCACAATATTTATGGGATAAGTCTACTTGCCAGTATCCAGAAGCCAAGTCTATCACAGAGAAGAATTTATATCCTCCCAAACGTCTAAGGGCATTTTCAACTTGAGGCAGAGAGTATAAGTCCTTTTTGGTAAGGGAGTTAAGGCATTGATAGTCCATGAAATTTTGTGCCTTCCACCTTTATTTTTGATGATCAGCAAAGGAGAGGCCCATGGAATCTGGGACAGGGCTAGCAACCCAGAATCCAATAGTTGTTTGAGTTCTTTGGAAACCTGGGCATCTTCTACCCTACTGCAGCGGTAGGGTTTGGCACGGAAGGGGGGAGCATCACTTGTATCAATTTAATGGATAAAATCTTTGTCCAATCCATAGTTATTAGGTCCAGAGGCAAAAATATCCTTAAATTAATCTAAGATATCAAGTATGTCCTTCTGCTGGATAGACAAAAGTTGAGGAAAATCAGCAGTTGTAAACATGGAGAGCACTTGGGGATCCCCCTCTGGTAGGTTGAAGTCACCAAATGTCCCAAAAGGATAGAGAGAGGCCACTGTTCTGCTCCTAAGATGCAACCATGTCCTAAAACTTGATATTTTGAGACCTGCATGGGGAAGCAGTCAAATTTTCCAGAAATAGTTGCACAGGCTCCTTGTGAATTTGGTCTAAGATCCCAGGACATAAGCAGGGCTTTTTGCAACTCAGGGATTCAGGAGAGTATAACTCCAATAAGGATTTCTCAGGAAAATCATAGAATATCTAGGAGTCAATCATCACCTGAGAGCCAGGAGGAATGATGATAGCAGCTGGGGCAAGTAGCAGGAAACTATCCTCAGCAGAGCAAGACGGTGTAGGGGAGTGCATGTTGGAGGAGAAAGTCCAGTACTTTAGCAAGAAGATGTCAGTGAGATATTTGAAGTCTTAGGTCTTAAGCCTTCTTCCAGAAATACACAGAGGTTTTTCAAAGATTAAGGGGACATCATATCCTAGAAGAGACAGATAGCCATCTTGAAGGTTGACAATCCCATTGTACTCTTGGAAGAACTGGGTTTCTACCAATAGGTCATAGCTTTTGTTCTATAGAACAACAGCAGGGGAGGCAATGAGGAGTTTCCCAAACCTCATTGGCAGAGCAGAGTAAGTGTCAATAAGCCCTAGTCTGGACCATAAAGCAGTCCTGTAAGATTGAGTGTAGTTGAGATTGGGAGCCAATTTGAGCTTCTTTATCAACTTAGACAACACAACATTAACAGGGGAGCCAGTATCCAAGATAGTTTTTTTTCTGGATGGACACTTCTACGCAGGTAGTATCTGTTCAAAAAGGGAGTAAGACTGCCAAGACATATTGAGCAGCTTCCAGCTCTTTTTTCCACCTTATCAACATGCATTTCAAGGAAGGAGTTTTCCTGTAAACTGTTTGTAACAGCAGGGATACAGAGACATTCTGAAAGAGAGCCTTGGCTAGCTCAGCAGCTTTCTCTTAGGAGTCTACTAAGATGGAGGGATTGATGGGCTTGTGCTAGATAAGGAAAATTCACCATAGATTTGGACTCAAATGAAGGTGAACAAGCTGTGGTGATGGTTTTCCCAAAACAGAGTTTGTAAGGAACAGATACAGTTTCAGGGACAGCCAGCACAGAATAGCCATAACTATCAGAGTCATCATTTTCAGAATCCTTGGGCTTGGAATCACTTGAGAGATCATGGAATAGATGGAGAATAGCTGTTCCAGAAGAGGCAGGTAACTCTTCATCAGAGGGGAAATCAGGAGGAGATGGAGGAGGTTGGTCAGCAGAGAGTGTCTCTTCCTCTAAGCTGACCTCTCTTTTCCCAACTTTTCCTTAGGATTACATCCTTCTACACGCAGGTTATTACAGGACTGCAAATGGTGCTCTATATGGCCACATTTGTGGCGACCTTGTTGTTTGGGGTGTCAATTGGATCCAATAATCATGATTCAAGGGGTATAAGAGGTAATTCCAGAGTTGTTGGCCTTACTTTTGCAAAACATGGTCCCACCATGAGTCAGATATATATCTTGTAAAAGGATATTAAATTCTTCATATAGTTGAGAGACGCTTTGTGCACCTTAAAGTGTAAACAAAAGAGTTGGTTTACTTAAGGGAGCTAAAGCAGGGGGTGTAAGCTTCCTTGGGAATCAATTGGCAACTGGTAACAATTTGTTGACCTTCAATGTAGAAGTGGTTAGCAAACTCAGTCAATGTTTCCTTAGGTTTGAAGGCAATATGCATGAAAACATCTTTCTTAACCTCCAGACTGAGATTGCCTTCAAACTCTTTGATGAGGAGGCGTTTCATGTCTTCCTAGGTGACTATGAAAGGGAGCTTGGGGACTACTGCCTCTTAGAAAGTGGGATGTAAACAGGTAAGTGTCAAAACAGCAGACTCCACCTGCCAGCAAGGTTCCAAGTAAGCGGGTTTGTGACCAGCAATCTGATTACCCAGTCACTCAAAGCCAGACTAGGAAGTCAACTTGAATTACCAAATCCAACAACATGAACAGATGACAATCCCTTACGGTGGATACCTTGTTTTGGCGCTTGACTTGTTACCAGGATCAGGCCACCTCCTTTATCATCCCACTGTGTGATAACACTATCATGTTTCTGTTATCCACAATTCACAATGACTATATAATACCTGTCTCCCAATAAAGATTATTATCTATTTTCCAAATATTTCCCCCTTGTAACTCTGCTAAAACAGCACAGTTACAACATAAGGATATGCTCTTTTTGAGGTTGTCAGTAGCCCTCTGCATGGTCGTCTCATAGATTGTCAGGAAAGCAACAATAGTGGAGGTCTCAGGGTTGAAGATTGGTTTGAAGTTGGGCTTATAATTGGGATCAATGGATGAAGATGTATATTGGCTATTATTGCCTGGATTGAGAACATTGATACAGTGGTTTTATAAGCTATGGCAACAAGAAAAAATAATTGGGATTCAAACAAAAATAACTAAGATTCAAACAAAATTAAAAATAAATAAATCTATTTTAAATTAACATAAATTTATTACTTTTGATTTTGTTTACATTTGAGCTATAATTGTTTAAATCCCAAGTATTTTTGCTTGCTGCCATAGCTTTTAAAACTACTGTATGGGGGTTCCCTTCAAACTCAGATCTGGAAGCAGGTTGTCTAGCCCACAGAAGACAACAGCTTTCCTCTAACATATCTAGGATGGAGCTATTTCAGCCTCCAATGTCTCTGGCTGTAGACACAACAGTTTTGATCTCATCAATTCAAATATTTTAAACTGCCAACGTACCTGCAACTCCATTGAATTGAGTGATCATGGCAGTAGCCTGGGGTATCAATGGAGAACCTCTCATTTATGGTCTCATATAAGCAGGAGAGATTTTTTACCTCTCATTCTAAAGCGTCTTGACTATTTGCAACATCATTGATAACTGCCACCAAGTTGTCCAGAGCAAGGACACAATATATGTGTGGTTGTCTTTCTAAACCTTGTTAGTACCTGTGATTGTCAACAGGAGGTACCTCAACAGTTTCTTCTTTAGCATTATTACTAGCTTCATAAGAGGAGTTGTCTTGATCTGAGAGGTGTTGACGTAGGTAAGCAATCTTGCCCCGTAAGGTAGCCACCTGATCTGTCAGGATGGTAATAAGAGGGTCTGGTACAGATTCAGCAGTAGGTAGATTGGAAGCAGAATCCTGATAGTGAGTGGTTGCTTTGAGCTCTATGATGGCTTCCCAAAATTTAGCCTCTGATTGATTAAGGCCTTCAGCAGAGGCTTAGGAGGCACCACAGCTACAGCAGTCATCTTTTCATCAACATAAGTGTTGGGAATTTCAACCAATAAATGATGCCAATTATGACGGAGCTCGCAGATTGGGGTTTCTGAAACCAAACCCATAAATTAGCAGTATAAAAACCAATGATGCTAATTATGACAGAGACTGCAGATATGAATTGCTGCTTCCAAATAACATAAATTGGTAGTATAAATCAGATGCACATTGGATTAGCAGTAGTCTGCTGACCTGAACCTTAAAACAACCAATAATAAGCGCTGCCATGGCTCTTGGGGATACATAATCTGCTGCCATGCCACTTTGGAAAAAATACAGGTGCCACCACGCCGCCTAGCAAAGGGATTAAGCGCCAAACTACCTTTATGTCAAGCACCGCCACACCAACTGAAAATTATTGAAAGCGCCACCTGGAAAATATTACAGGTACTAAGACACTGCCTTAATTTTACATTGAGCGCCAAGTTGCTGGGTTTGATTCCCCATAATCACAGATTTTCTAAATTGACTGTAGTCTAAACAGTTGATATGAAGACTCAAAACTAAGCAGGTTGCATGATCCCAAAACATACCAAACCTTCATGCCAGCAAGGACCACCTGTGCTGGGTGAAGCAATTAAATCTTATTGTTTGACGTGTTCAAAATGGCCAAACCCAGATCAATAATTACCCAAAATAAGAGTGTGTTAGAATGTCCTAGAAGATATTGCCAACAGCTCAAGAAAGTGCTCCCTCAGGGGATATAAATACATTGCCCATGATGGTAATAAAATGTGCTTGATTTATCAAAAAGTGCTTCTGCGTGATCAGAAGCCATTTTTCAAAAGTAATTATCAATTCTTCTTCCTATATGTTCTTCTGCCATAATACTAATCATATCCTCACATATGACAGTATCTGAGACAAGTACCCTGCGCCCTATTACAGAAAGGAGTTGCCTCAATAACCCTAGCGCAACAATAAGTTTGCACTTGGCGTAATGTATTGATAAACATAACCTTGTCCACATTGTATTATTGTTACAACTTATGGCCCAACTGTCCACACTGTACCCCACCAATTCTACCTGAGCATTGGTATGATCTCAAACTGGTTGAGTTCATCTACTAAGGTCTCAAAGTCTTGTCAGTATCTTAGAAGGATGTATTTAATTTTTCCTCTTCAGGCAGCATGATGCTCATCTAGTTAATACAACTTCTCTCTAATGTATCCCGGGAGAGAGGAGCAAAGCGTGCTCAGCAATGAGGCCAGGTATTCTTAGGAGGCCTATGAATCATGTTGATTATCTGAAATCCAAGCAAAGAGCCTGCAAGCCCATTATTGATAGGCCATATTCTGAGCATGACTGTTGGTTACCACAGACGCCATAGCAGACAGGAGTTGATTCTGGGATCCCAGCACTAGTTGATGGTGGACCAAGGCAGGCTGGATGAACTGGTCTACCAGCACACCAACAGTTTCCATTGATTCCATCAAACTAGGGGGAGGCCAAAATCTAACAGGAAGGGGTAAAAATCTTTGGAGGCGTAACCAGGACAGATACCAGGAATTACATGCATGGCTACTGTACCAGTATGGAGGAGGGAGCAAGCAGTGGGGCAAGCTTGTTCATAGTTCAAGGAGAAAGCTGGGAGAGGGGCCCACAAGAGCTTGGGAAACAACATCATTACCATAGGTGTCTTTGGAAGGTTGGTAACATCTTCTTCAAGAGGGGACTCAAAACTTTAGGAGAT
Organism: Entomophthora muscae; assembly: GCA_014839935.2. Taxonomy (NCBI): domain Eukaryota; kingdom Fungi; phylum Entomophthoromycota; class Entomophthoromycetes; order Entomophthorales; family Entomophthoraceae; genus Entomophthora; species Entomophthora muscae. Next base: position 143,740 of record QTSX02000158.1, read on the forward strand.
TCAGGTACTTCTGTAATAATAGGAGAAGGACCAGAGAATGTGCAGGGGAACGGAGTAACTGAGGGGCTGGCAGCCCCTGTAGTGAGCCCCATTTTGTTGTGTTTGGCTCTTGGGGACAATATATAAGAGGAAATGGCGAGAAACCTTTATCACAAAAGGTTTGAGGTTTGAAGCTAGTCTTGGGTTAGCCTTCAGGGAAAAATTAAGGGCATATACCTTAAATTCCTAGAATACACAAAGAAAAGTTCCTTTTGGAAAAAAGGAAGGAAAAGGATTGAAGATTATAAAAGCCTACACAAATGGGGATAAACTTGTCTTTATTAGAAGAAATTATTCTACTTAAATAGTAGACTGGGAGCAAATGTCATGAACTGCCATGACATTGTTATTTCTGAAAGTTGCATTTTAACTTCCTGGGCTGATAGAACCAATCCTTGCCATCAAAAAACACCTTGGTGATCTTCCTAGGTGAACTAGTTCAGAAGTTAATCAGAGTCAAATATTTGGCCCAGGAGAACTCATTGATACGTCACAAAAAGGAAATGCAATTAGGTATTGAGCCTACAAAGACAACAATCAACGCTGCACAGACAAATACTAGTGTATCTCAGCTTATACTGATCAGATTTGGACGTTCTTATGCTCAAATTGAAGCCAAAAAGCAGGATCTACAATTTGAGCTTTTTTTGGACAATAAAAAAAAGCAAAGCATGAAGTTCAAAGATTCCCAAAGAAATACTATGCCATACAATCAACTGATATCTCAGACTCACAGAATGAGCCCCCAGATGAAGACCCAAGAACCTCTGAGAATGATCAAGAAGAATCATATCAAATGGTATTAAAAGAGCCTGATTCATCTCCCCTTCATCTGTGGTCATTTTTGGTCCTTGAAATAAATAAATCAAATACATCTAATCTTCAATTTAATGGTTCAGAGTCAGAAGCCCTTGGGCCCTGACAGTGTTGATCATTCACTAGGTAGACAGTGTGGCTGATGAAGCCATTATGAACTGAACTTGTACCAGGATCAGTCAGGTGCAGCTAAGGTAGTCCAAAATGGGTGGGCATTGGTGTTAACCCATTTGAGGAAGGTAAAAAAACTCCAAAATTGAAAGAAAATCCAATCAAGTCTTTGCAAGTATCAATATTCAAAGGCCATATCAAAATAGCAAAAATGGCGCAATTTCTGACAACAAAGTTGGGTATTTTTCCATGTGCTGGCAGGTTTGGCTGTTCTGGATGATAATCAGTTCTAAGGCTTGGTTCAGTTTGGTTTTTTATTGATCCTTTGACTTTTTTGGCAATGCATTAGATGTATTTGTGAATTTGGTAAATGTGGATTGGCTTGTTTTAGAGTCTGGACGTTTTCTGAGCTGTTAATTGGCAATTTAGACTCATTTACGTTGTTGCTGTTGTCTGTAGTTTCATGGGGATGATTTATATTAGAATTTATGTCAACTAATTGCCTGTTGCTTTTTTTTGTTTCTCCTTTGATCTGGAGACTGTATATTAAATCACTTTTTGTTTTTAGATCTTAAACACCTTTTGTTAAGTGTTAAATCAACCAACTTCAGATTTTATTTCAAATTTGAATCCACATTCAAATTTTTTAATTTTTCTTATGTTTCTTCAAAGTGGTTAATTTTAATATTTCTCTTATTTTGTGTAAAAGAAATAGTTCTCTTACCCCCAGTGACCTGTAGCCAAACAGGGAAGTAAACTCAAATTTCCGGCAACAGTGGCAAAATTGCCTGTAGGGATGTAAAAGTGAGAATTCAAAAGTGAGAATGTAAAAGTGGCCATGTTGACACTTTTAAAATTTTAAAATTGAATTAAAACAGCTCATATGAAATGAAAATTTATTATGGTCATATAAAATACTTTTTATTTATTCTCTCAACTAAAAAAGTCAAGAAAAATTAATTACTTTATTATAAAAAGCCATTTTGAAAATTTATAAAGTGTCAGCATGGCAACTTTTAGATTCTCACTTTTGAATTCTCACTTTTACATCCCTACAGTCCATTTTGCCACTGTTGCCAAATTTCCTGAAACAGCACCATGATCAGATGACAATCCCATATGAGGATGCCTTGATTTAGCACTGTGACAGATCCAGGTCCAACCAGTCCATCCCACCATTATCCTACCATAGACTCTTATTGCCATTACCTTCCTTTGATGAAGCTTCAAGGATCCTTGTCTCCAGGGAGGCAATTTTATGGGACAACACTTTGTTATCATCCCACTAACGGGCCATGATCTCAATGCTCTTTCCCTCTCTTGCCCTTAAAGCCTCAATTTCACAATTTTCCTTTGCTTTCACTTGCTGTAAGATTTTGTCCCATCCTACTAACAGGTTTCAGGAATTCCACAGGTAGATTCAGTTTCCTTGGGTGGGAGTCCATTCTTTTGCAAAGTAATTGGAGTATAACTCTTTGAACGCAGCCTTTACTTCCACCAAGGAATCCTCTGTCACAGTCTTGGTGACCTCCAAGCTTGCCCAAGCTTCCTCCAACAAACTTGTAGGAACTTCTTTCCTGGCAGCAGCAGTTTCCACGTGAAGTACTGAAAACTTGGCTCTCTCAAATTTTAACAAAGAATACATAATAATTGAAAAAGTAGTTGAGGGAAAAGCGTCAAAATTGACAATATATCTTTATTTAAAATTAGCTGTTTTTGCTTATATACCATTTGGGGCATATTTGGCTGAAAACCCCTCCAGTTCCTGAATCATCCTATGATTCATCTCACGTGTCTATGACATTTGAGTCATACAAACCTAGATCTTTACCTAAAAGATCACCAATATTTCTCAACCTATGAGAATCAACCTACAATGGGAAGAAGTCACCTGACTCCATTCATCCCAATGTACCAATTCAGCATGGAGCTTTCTCAGCTCCCAGCGCCAAAACCCTGTGGATTGAACATCCCAAAACTCAGATATTAATGTTCCAACTGGGAACCAGCTGATCAACCCTGAATTCCTATGCATCCTTGTCTTTATTTAGTTATCTTTTCATTCAATGGTTTTTCCCCTTAAAATCCATTAAAATGCTTTGAAACTCAAACCAGGCGCCACCGCAGCGCCCAGAAATTTCTCCAGGCGGCGCCCTGGCGCCTGAAAAAATTTGATAGCGGCGCCTTAGCGCTTCTCAAACCCATTAGGCGGCGCTTTTAACCCAATGAATTTGCTGACACAGCTCTTTTAACCCAAAATTTGGGGGTTTACTTATGGTTGACCTTAACAAAACTTCTTGATACAGTCAAGGCAATTTAACCAATATAATTAAATCCTCATTAATTATATTCCTGTGTATTTATTAATTAATCTTCCTGATTAATTAAACCATTTTTTAGACATCCTGTCTCCCAGATTGACTTGGCCAATCTTGCCTTATTTTCTTTTATTGAACCTAGATATCCAGTTTTCAGGAATCTTGACCTTAATACTTCCAATCCAACCTATCTACATGCAATAATCAGAAAAACAGAGATAACTTTATATTTCAGAGCATTTATTTGGCTAAATACTCAATAGTGACTGTTGTACAGTCACAAGAACTTGACTCATTACCAGGATCAAGCCACCCCTTAACCATCCAACCAAATGATCACCATAATTATGTTCCTGATATCCATGGTTCACTCAAACTATATAATCACCCATATCCTAATTAGGGTAGAGACAGGAACAGCAATTGTGTAAACACAGTGTCACAAAACTGGTTTTTTTGGATGTTTTGGATTGGGTCATGTCAAAACTCTGGAATAATATGAAAGACTTGACCATTATTCTTCTTATTGATTGGCTACAACAGCCAATAACCATAAAGCTGGACAACTTAAAGAAACATCAGCTGATCTTGTTCCCGGCCTTGGGTAATAAGTGCCGTTATTATTACTCCAAAGATTGATCCTGATCTGATTTTGATCCTCCTATTTGATTGTACCTGATTGAACAAGCTTGATGATTCCTGACCACAAGCACAGAACACTCCTCAGCTAATAAGACATGGTACCCAAGGATAATAATGCAAGATAGTCCACGCCAAACATTTGCGCTTGGAGACACCTCAAACTCTATGACCAAAATAGAAGGTAAAATAATGCATGATGCAAAAACACAGTTGACAGGGCAACCAAACTTGCACATGCATAAACTACAAACCTAATGCTGCCAGTACGCTGATAAGATAAGCTGAGGCCCAGTAATCTATTGAAGTCTCATGCCAGACCAGCATGGCTGCCTAACTCTGGGGGCTGAAACTAGCAGTCTGGGGAACAGATAGATTGACTAGTAAGAGTTGGAAGCGTCAGATTATAATCTGGCAAGAGGGCTCATCCACTCTATATAAGGTGCTCTCCTGATTAAAGATCAAGCATAATATTCACCCTTGAAGATAGAGATTAAAGGATCTATATTATTGTATTACTACTAGCCAATGCCTAGCAGTCAGAAGTATCCAAGTAGAATGTGCTGTTGTTACTTGCAGACCTGTGTATTTTCTCCTACGGACTTGGAATACCACCAGGCCGTAGCCCTGCCTAGACCTGATTGGTAGCAAAGATTGTCCTCATACAATTTATATCAACATCCCCACTATAATTAATAATAAAGATCTTTCCTCAAGACCATAAAATCTTGACAGTGGTGCTCACTACAAAAACAAGCTGCCATTGGTGTCAAGTCAAGGCGCTGCCTTGCCTCTTTCCCGCCCCAGTTTCATTGATAAGTATGGGGGATGCATGGACACTAGTGACATCAAAAGGAACACTAGTCTCTAATTGGATATTACGCCACACCAAGCTGTTGAGATCCAAGACAACTGCCTCCACTTGGACCCTGCCAACGTTCCAGGACTGCACCAACCTTGCAAGTATTCCTTAGAAGAGGTCCGTGCTATGCTAGGCGCACTCCTGTACAGTTGAAAACATGAGGGGGCCCACTAAGAGACGGAATTCACTCTGTTAAGCTACAATCTTAATGCTGCAGACCTCTGCACTGCATATTGCCAGTATCAGGAGGCAAACAGCATGCAGATTAGTCAGCTGTTGAACAAAGAGAAGGGGCAAGTAAAAGACTTCCTTTCTTACTTTGTTCATCTAAGAATAAAACACTTGCAGTAACTGATTGCAAGACAAAACTTGGAACTCACTAAACTGGGGGCTAGCCGCAACAAATTGCAGGAAGCCCACTTGACTACAATCAATAAGCTAAACACCAGCTTTGACTCCTTGCAGGTATTCTTAAGAAATCTGTTCAATACCACCAATCATGCCCACTTCAGGGTGGATGAGATTGTGCAGCAGTTCAACTCTCAGGTTGGACATATTATTTCCAATTGATTTGAGAGCACTGGTATAACTCCACAGTGAATTACTGATGTGACAACTCCCTGTATTAGCCTTATCTGTAGGGTTGACAAGTTGGCACAGCAACCACTTCATAGTAAAGGGATGTCTGACAAAGAAGCCTTACACTGTATGCTAGACGATGCTAAAGATAGAAGTACCACCCAATACAACAAGTTAGTGGCTTACATGAACAAGCTGGCCAGTAAGCTTGACACCATGAGAAACAGGAAGAGCTACCCTCTGGGCATTGCTGATCAAGAGCCTGCTTCTTAGCCCCACAACTGTTGCCTGTACCATGACGCCTATGTGGATAAAAAAAATGATCTTTGGGAGACCATTGAGAGCGTACAAGAACTTGCCAGCTTGCTTTATGAGGACCTTGAGTCTGCTTGCAAACAAGAAGTCCACCTGGAGGAAGGACATATGAAGAATAAGCAATGTCATGATATGATCACCTCCATAGTTTTTATGCTGGAGGAAAACCACAGTAACCTACTGGAACAGCTTGTACAAGAACATGCAGCTAGGAAGGAGATGAAACTTAAGCTTGCTACAAGACTAAGCAAACTTAAGACTCAGGCAAACGGAACTGGAAGTAGCAGCTCTGGCCTAGGCCTATCACCCCTTCCTGCCTCTTCTTTGGAAAGGGAGAAGACTTCTGTTCAGTAGGTTCCATAATGCTGGGTATTGTTTGTCCAAGCAAGAAAGCACGGAAGACTGGAAAACCTATATCAAAATTGACCAAGTTAACGGATTTAAACCAAACGGTCAATTGAAAATGGGTCACAGCTGCTCCCGTTTGCAAGCTGAAACCAGCTCCCCCTTGTAAACTGACATTGATAAATTGACGTAATATGAGGGTCACCCAATATAAGCTCATTAATTGGCATGGTTGTCAGAAACTGGTCACACAAGGGTTATTTGCAACCTGGTCTAGATACTTGCTTGAAGATGCCAAAGGAATAGGAGATCAAGACTCAGGTGGTATTGCTTAGTCAATTTTTCTGGTATATATTGAATAATTTTCCCTGTTTCAACTCTAAGAGTTGAGTCCTTCTAAATTTACTCAATAAAAATCAATTATCCCAAGTTCTAATTTTAAATTTTAAAAATGCATCCTGTGCTTGGATTGTTGCGGTATATCCTGTACAATCTGATTCTGAAAAGAATCATTTCAGGAAGATGGGGCCCAGCATCTGGAACTTCATTGTTGGCGCCGCAAAATGTTAATTTCATGCCAGCCAATTTTGTAGCTCCCCCATTCTGGAAAATGAAAATTTTGTCACTTCTCAATGCCCAGAATTCTACGCTGAAGATGCATTGATGCTTTTCCAGGTCCTTTATCTTGGTTTACTATGGTTAAGATTGATTGTTCTACTTAATCCTGGAGTTTCAATTGGAAATTTCACAAAAATATATTTAAAGCCGCATTGGTGGTTAATCATCAATTCTATGTGGGTTTGGGTGGTAATTCCCCATCATTTAGAAACGGCTTCATATTATCCAGTTATTTCTGTCACATTACTCAAATCTTCTACGTCTGAGTTTTTGGAAGCAGTTTGTCATGAATTTGTGTTTCTTTTCTCCTGCTCTGTCAAGATATCTGCATTTACCATATTTATTTGCATCAGTTCATTTCTGAGTTTTCAGTTTGGGCTTTTTTTAATTTATGGTTTCCATCTCTGGTTGCAGTTGTAGAAACTGGATCCTCTGTTTCCTATTTCCATCATGTCATGTCATTTTGGCGTCCAGATTATTTTCCTGCCCCACCCACTGATGAAATTTTGTGTGAAGTTTTGTCAGCATTATCATTTTATTCCGGCTCTAGCCTTAGTCACAAATCCCAAGTTTAGCATGTGATGACAAAGGTTTCTGAAGATGCTCGATAATGGTTGCTGTCTGCGTGGAGCGCAATCCACGTGTTTTAACTGAGAGTGCATCTCTATACCCTTTGTTAAAAAATTTGTGTATATCTATTGAGGAGCTCAAAGTATATTGTAAGCTGTACACCTCCCTCAGGGTACAACTCTGCTTTTGGTATTCCTTCTTTGGTTTCTTACCTACTGCCGTACAATTGATGTTCCCGAGGTGAACAAACTCTCAGTATTGTGGTTGGCAGTTGACCAGACTGCCCAGGATTTGGCAGTTTGGGATTCCCTGTTAACCACAACTGAGGCCCTGGTAAGCCAATTCTTTCTCTGGTCTTGAATCTGTCTACTTCCAAACAAGGTACATTGGTAATTGAGGATAAACCTGCTGTGCACTCTTGGTTTTCTGTGCCTTGCTCCTTGGCAGTTCCTTTCAACCAAAGCCAAGATTGTTCTCTCCCTAGCTCATCTCAGCTACAATTGGCGGTGGTGAACAAACCCGGTGATGTAAAGGAGGTCCCTGTGGTGTCCATTCCTGATAGTTCCTTGGCAATGCTTCAGCACGTTGTACCTGCAAAATCTTCTGTTATTACGTCTGAAAAGTTGCCCCTCATTCCCATTGATTGTAATAACCCCGTTCTTCAAGCTGCTGTCCAAGAAATGATTGAGCGTTGCTTCCAGGAGCATCCTGCCTCCTTAGCTGCCGTCTGTACTGCCAATGAAAAACAAGACCCTGCCAAGATTGCTACCTTTGCTGCAAATAAATCCACTTCTGGTTACTTCTTGTTCTATGGTAGCATTGATAATGGTCAGACTATCTATCAGCCAGCTATTTTTTTGGATACAGGTGCTTCCAAAACTTTTATGAGTGTGGAGACTGCTGACTTGCTACAACTCAAGTACCATCTGGGAATGCTTGTTAGGGGTGGAAATTGTCAAATGTTTCCCTTGTTCCAGCTGAAGAAGCCAGTTAATTTTGTAGTTGAAGGTCAGTCTTTTACTACAAGGTTTTCTGTTTGCCCTACCCTTATGTATCCTATCATTTTGGGAGTGAGTTGGTGGAGAGATCATAATGTATCAACCTTACTGGAGAAAAATGAGCTACAGGTGGAACACTCCTCAGGTATAACTATTTGTATTCCGCTGTTGGATATGTCTGAATTGGAGCAATCATCACAGACCATACAATTGTTTCCTGTCCCTGTCCCCGTAAGTTTGGATTTACCGGCATGTTTGCAACCCTGGTCTGCGGCATTTGACGCCACCAGAGGCAAGGTCCTTCCCAAGCACACCCAGTTTGACTTTGACTTTAAAGTCACTGTTGATCTGATCAGAATTGCGTCTCCTATTTACCCTTTAACCTTGAAGGAAGATGCATGTTTGGAAGATTGGACATGTAACATGTTGGCAAAAGGCTACATTTTTAAGAAGGCTTTGTCAATCTGCTCTCTGCTATTATTTGTTCAGAAGTCTGATGGGTCCCTTTGTCCTTGTGTTGACTACAGGAATTTGAATAACATTACAATTCTGGATCCTTATCCTTTACCTCTCAAAGCACAGATCTCTAGGTGCGTTGAGAAGGCCAAGGTATTCTCAAAACTTGATTGGTTGAATGCTTTCAATCAAATCAGGATTACAGAAGGAATAGAATGGTTAACAGCATTTAGGACTAAGAAGGATATCTTCCAGTTCTGCATAATGCCTTTTGGATTGAAGAATGCCCTGGTTTGCTTTCAGCGGTTAATTGATTCAGTCCTGGGAGATCTCCTAGGTGTTTGTGCCATTGCATATATGGATGTCATCTTGGTGTTTTCTCCAGATTAGGAGTCCCATAAGGCCCACTTGTTGGCAGTTGTAGAGCGCATTCTCCAAGCAAACTTGATCATCAGAAGGAGTAATTGTGAATTCTTTAAACATAAGGTTACCTTTCTGGGTAATATTATCTTTGAGGATGGCCACACCATTGCCCCTGACAAGGAAGCTGCGGTTTGAGAGTATGCTACGCCTGTGACAGTATCCCAACTTTGTAGTTTCTTGGGTACATGTACGTTCTTGAAGAAATTCACCCCCACTTGTCTGAAGTGGCCGCCCCTTTATATTTGGCTAGTGGAAAGACAACTTTAGTCTGGACGCCTGAGTGTGCAAGTGCCTTCTCAGCAGTCAAAGCTCTTTTGTTGTCCTCCCCAGTGCTAAGACATGTGGATCCTGAGCTTCCTTTTGTGGTTTCTACCAATGCATCTAAATATGCTGTGGCTGGTGTGCTGTTGCAGACAGCTAGTGACGGGATCAAGAGACCTGTAGGGTATTTCTCCCAGAAGATGGAAGCTCAAGAACACAACTACATGATTTATGACAAGGAATTGTTAGCTGTTGTGGAATTGTTAAAGCACTGGCATCACCATCTCATGTTGGCACGTCATCCATTTGTAGTAAGAACTGACCACAAAGCTCTTCTATATTATCAACAACCCAGAGTTTTTTCAGGTTGCCAATCCAGATGGCATGGTGATCTGACAAGATACAAGTTCTGCTACAAGTTTATTAAGGGATCTGACAATCACTTGGCCAATGCTCTAAGCAGGAATCCCTCCCATCTCCCAGATGCTAGTATGGACGCCAAGTTTAACACACATACTATGATTCCGGACAAGGCTGTGGTGCCTTTTGTATTGCCTCTGCCGGCTACGTTGGCCACCATGTCCTTAGCTGAGGGCACAGACCTGGACTTGTATTCCAAAGTTAAGTTCCTGCAACCTTTGTCCAAAGGTTATGATAGGCTATTGGAGCTAGCATGTGCAAACCCAGTAGGTCAGCCTCAGAGTTATCATAAGATTAGTCCAGTCCTATATCATCAAGGTTGCTTGTGGGTCCCAAAAGGAACCATTCAGGATCAGAATCATGGAGGCTCATCATACCTGTCCAACTGCAGGCCACCCAGGGAAAAATAAAACAGGGGAACTTATCCGCCGCCAGTTTTCCTGGAAAGGTTTGACTGTGCAGGTGGCCGCTTTTGTTCAAGATTGCCTGGTATGTGTTTGATCCAAGGCCAGTCAGAATAAGACCACTGGTTTACTGGTCCCACTTCAGCCTGCTGCGGGCTCCTGGACATCTGTGTTGGTGGATTTCATTGGTGAGCTTCCCAATTCCAATGGGTTTAACGCAATCATGGTAGTAGTTGATCATTTCACAAAGATGGCACACATTGTAACTTGCTCAATCACAATTACTTCAGTGGAAACCGCTAGGTTATTTGTGAACAGAATCTTCTCTCTACATGGCATCCCAATGGAGATTGTAAGTGACCATGGTCCTCAATTTATTGCTCAGTTCTGGGAAGCTTTTACTGAAATCCTTGGTATCAAATTGTGCCGCTCTACTGCTTTTCACCCCCAATCTGATGGATAAATGGAGAGGGTAAACCAAAGTTTGGAGGTCTACCTACGCTGTTACACCAATGCGCAACAAGATGACTGGTGTAAAAATCTACCCATGGCAGAGTTCACATATCATAACGCCCTGCACACGTCAACTCAAGTATTGCCATTTTATGCCAATGTGGACTACAATCCTTCTTCCAACATGGGCCCTTGTTTGGTTAGCACGTGGAAGCTGCAACTGATCAAGCTGCTGAATTGAAGCAGGTCCATCAGGAGCTCCAAGTTACTCTCGCCGCCGCCGTGACAACTTACAAGGAATACACAGATTGCAAGTGCCAGGAAGGTCCAACTTACAGGCCAGGTGATTTAGTCATGGTTGATGCTTGCAATATGAAACTTAAGGTTCCCTGTTGCAAATTGGGTCCCAAGCAAGTTGGTCCCTTCAAGTTAGAACGTCAGATTGGTCCCTCTGCCTATTGGCTGGATTTACCTCCTGCTTTCAAGATTTTCCACACCTTCCATGAATGTCTCCTTACTCCCTTCAAAGGAACAGAGATCCCCTCTTCCCAACCCATTCTTGTGGAAGGAGAACCTGAGTACAAGTTAAATTGTATTCTGGCTTCCTGCAAGAATTGCCGCCATTTGGAATATTTGGTATCTTGGAAAGGTTATCCTGATTCTGAAAACTCCTGGATTCCCCACTATGATTGTTCAAATTCCTCTGATCTGATCCATGAGTTCTACAAGCGCAATCCCACTGCTATTGGACACCCTGAATTTACCCTTGCCACAATGAAACTCCCACCTGCCCATAAGAATTTCTCTTTATCCCATCTCCCAGATGGTGGTATTGTGCCCAGGGCTAAAGCAGAGGGTAATGTCACAGTAGGTTCCATAATGCCAGTTATTGTCTGTCCAAGCAAGAAGGCACAGAAGGCCAGAAAACCTATATCAAAATGACCAAGTTAACAGATTTAAACCAAACGTTGATCAAAAATGGGTCACAGCTGCTCCTGTTTGACAGCTGAAACCAGCTCCCCCTTGTAAACTGACATTGATAAATTGACGTAATATGAGGGTCACCCAATATAAGCTCATTAATTGGCATGGTTGTCAGAAACTGGTCACACAAGGGTTATTTGCAACCTGGTCTAGATACTTGCTTGAAGATGCCAAAGGAATAGGAGATCAAGACTCAGGTGGTATTGCTTAGTCAATTTTTCTGGTATATATTGAATAATTTTCCCTGTTTCAACTCTAAGAGTTGAGTCCTTCTAAATTTACTCAATAAAAATCAATTATCCCAAGTTCTAATTTTAAAATTTTAAAAATGCATCCTGTGCTTGGATTGTTGCGGTATATCCTGTACAATCTGATTCTGAACAGAATCATTTCAGGAAGATGGAGCCCAGCATCCAGAACTTTGTCGTTGGCGCCGCAAAATGTTAATTTCATGCCAGCCAATTTTGTAGCTCCCCCCATTCTGGAAAATGAAAATTTTGTCACTTCTCAATGCCCAGAATTCTACACTGAAGATGCATTGATTCTTTCCCAGGTCCTTTATCTTGGTTTACTCTGGTTAGGATTGATTGTTCTACTTAATCCTGGAGTTTCAATTGGAAGTTTCACAAAAAGATATTTAAAGCTGCGTTGGTGGTTAATCATCAATTCTATGTGGATTTGGGTGGTAATTGCCCCATCATTTAGAAACAGCTTCATATTATCCTGTTATTTCCGTCACAACTTCCTCCCCTGATTACTTCCATAAAGTAGGTTCTGAGCGCAAGAGTAACGGCTCTCATTACATACGTAATGTGCACATGGGAGTTGCAACACTGCCTCCTCTCACGCCAATGACCTCCACTAGGCTTCCCTCTATCCCTGCTAGAAGACCAGTGGCCACTACCTTAAAGGAGATCTTGGTACCTGACTATAAGTTCAAACCATTGAACTTGCCTAAATTTGATTGTAATGGAAACATTAGGACGTTTTTATGGCTATTCAGGATGTCCATGAGATGGTCATCAGACCATATGAAGGCCACCAATCTCATTAATGCCCTGGACCCTGCCAGTGTGGACGTCAGCATGCTATGTCTACCTCAAAAAGAGTGGACATACATAGACGCCAAACAGGCAGTCATCAACAAATTTGACAGCAAGACTAAACTCCAGGCCAGAAAGGCAGAGTTTAACAATATCTCCTTCAAGAAATATGAGACTTTCTCCAACTTTGCCAATTGATTCTACCATGAGGCACAGATTCTCCTTGGGGCCAGGGTGCTTTCCAATCTTGATTACCGCATCACTATGAGCAGAGCGTTACAGCCATATTATAAACTTGCCAATGTGATGTTTCCAGTACTTGACCAGTTCAATGACACACAGAAGATTACCAGCTATCTCAGCAGACTTGGTTTGCAGTTTGAGGTCCCAAACAAGGGACAGTCAGGTAAAAGTTTTAATAACTTTAAGGAGCAATCCCAAACTCCCAAGCATACCAAATCCACATCTGACGCAGATAAGTCCAAAGGAGAAAATAAATTCTATCAAAATTCTGGTAACTGCAATAAGTGTGGAAAACAGGGCCACTTTGCAGCAGAATTTTGAGGGGGGAAGCCCAGTCCTTCTTCTGTCAATGTGGTCACAGTAGCAAAACCTACAGATCAGGGAAAAGGGAAGGCAGGAAAGTAATAGAATGTACTGGTTCTGACAATCCCCTTCCCATTCCAAAGGATCCTGATTGAAAGACAGTCAGTCTGTGTAAATTCACTGCCACCCTTGGTATTGGATTGCACTATTTTCCCCAGGTGTACTAAGAAAGGCTCAAAAGTATCAGCCAAACCCCTTAATTCTTTAGGGGATTTGACACACACAGTTGATGAGAAATTTGTGCTGGCCTACCCCACAGATCCATTGCCTTTAGTTATTCCCCCCTAGGAAGAAACACTGGTTAATTTGGATTTCTTTTTGGCATGGTGTTGTTCAATTTTGAAAAACAACATACCCAATCAATCAGGTAATTCCACATCAATGCTCAGTAGCCCAAGTGAATTTCAGATGCCTGGAGTTCTCTCCAGCCAATCAGATGGGACCGCAGAAATTAATGAGAAACTTTACAGTCCCCCTGGCTCTGATCATCAATTTTCCTCCACCAGTCAATTAGATCCAAGCCCCGCAGTCATGTGATTTATCCCCCTGTGTTGTGTTCTGAGGCCCGGCACAGACACACAACGGGAAATTCTAACCTTAGGATTGGATTTGTACTAAGTCTTGGTTAGATGACAGGGAAGGCTATGCAATTACCTTGCGGCCCTGGATGAATAATATCTACTAGGCGTGGCTAGAGAGAGGCGCAGAAGTACAGAAGACACAAAGACAAAAACGTGAATATAACTTAATTTTTATTGGTGAATATGAAATGTAATATATAGTGGTTAGGAATACCACAAAACACTACCAGTACGGTAGGATCACTTGCCACCAGCATGAGTGGGGTGAGTGAGTTGCGCAGGATCAAGAAACCAAACAATTATATTTCCTGATCCAGTCATCAACTCATTTTGAGATGCAAAAGCAAAAGCAAGAGATTTGTCTTTTAAATGACCCACCAAAGGCAAAATCAAAACATGGTGAATAGCAGTATTCAGGACATTGCCCTCCCCTAGATTGGCCTTAGGGGGGTGGTATGTACAAAGGAACTTTGTGTGCACTCAAGCAAAAGGACGGCCACAGGAGAGGAGCTTTACAGTGTATTTGGACCCTCATTTAAAAGTCACTTCTAAAGGGCCAATCCACAGAGAGTCTAACTTATGCGCACAACTACCTACTCTGTGTTGGTAGTAAAGTACACGGTCACCAACAGCGGATTCAGGCAGGGGGAAGCATCCAGCATTATCAGGAGAAAGCTCAAGCATCTTAGTCTTGTATGCAGAAGTGTAGGCAGTGGCCTGTATATCAATTATGTGGTTGACTAGATCCTTTATGTGGTTGTCAGGATTCACAGCCTTATCAGAGATAAGCAGGGGGACCCCCAAGAGCAAGGGGGTAGTAGCCTCTTGCCCATATAATATAGCAAAAGGGGAGTATCCAGTGACACAATGTTTGCTAAGGCAGTATGCAAAGAGAGCGGCAGGTAAGTATAGGTCCCAGTTGGCAGCGTCAGAGTAGGTGAGCTTCCTCATGATAGAGACCAGTGTTGAATTTGCACGCTCAACTGCTCCATTGATAGAAGGATTTTAGGCGGTAGAGAAGGACTGGTGTAGGGCTGCGTTGTCCCACCCCTGGACAAAACCCGGATTCTGTCCAAAGTTTCTGAAAATGTGGAAGGTAATATATTTTCTATTTGAAGCTGATTTTAAATCCAATCTTCCAGAATGCCGGAAAAAAGAAGATCTTTGTCCGGGGGTGGGGCAACGCAGCCCTAGACTGGTGTGATCCCAAAGCTTCAACAACAGAGGTTACCAGCTTGGCATTAAAGTTAGTCCCATTATCTGAGAGCAACACTTGGGGACAGCCATTGCAGTAGAAAGCATCTTGTAACAGGAAGGCAGCAGTTGTCTTAGCCATGATGTCCTTTATAGGGCAAGCCTCTAGCCACTTGCTGAAGTGATTGACAGCAATCATAATAAAGCAACACCCAGAACGTGAGCGGGGAAGAGGACCTACCACGTCAATGCTAACAGTGTGAAAGGCATGTTGTGGGGTACTAATTTGAACTCGTGGGCAGCAGCTCAAGGCCTCTGTAGCTGGCAGTTGTGGAAGCTAGCTATGACCTCTGGGATTAGCAGGCAAAGGTTCTCCCAGAAGTAATTCTTTTGAAGCCAGTCAAAGGTCTTGGCAATGCCTCCATGGCCAGTCTCTTTATGAGCTTGTGACACCAACAAGAAGCAAAGACTGGGTTGTACATAAGGCAGATACTGGTCTTTTACCTTCTTGAAGAGCTGATTATTGCGTATGAGGGTATCTTTGGATAGCTTGGACAAGGCCAGTTGTACCTCTTCTGTCTCACTTTCCCAAGAATAAGGGTACATAATTATTTTACATAACTGATCAGCCTCTTCAAGATGCAAAGCAAGAATGGGCATTCTGGAGAGCCCATCAGTGTTCTGGTGTTGAATCCCAGGGCAGTGGAGCACAGTGAAGTTGTATCCTTGTAGACGTAGAGCCCATCTAGCTAGGCACCCTTCAGGATCCTTAAGCTGTTGTAACCACTTAAGCAAAGCGTGGTCAGTGACAACTGTGAAATGGGTACCATACATGTAGTGGCGGAACTGTTTGACTGCATACAACACGGCAAGACACTCCTTCTCTGTGACACTATAATTCTTCTCATGCTTGTTTAGCACGCAGAAAGTGTAAGCCATAGAATGGTCTACACCCTCGTCATCTAGTTGGGCCAGAATAGCTCCATTAGCAAGATTGCTAGCGTTGGTGTATAGGATGAACTCCCTATTTTATGTCAAGGTACACTAGGATGGGAGCTTCTTTGAGTTTTTGCTTAAGGGTCTCAAAGGCTTGCTGCTGACTGGCGGTCCATTCAAAAGAGACATTATGTAACAGCTGGACTAGAGGTTCACTAGTATTGGCAAAGTCAGGGATAAACTGTATATAGTAGCTCATCATCCCTAGAAAGACTTGTACCTCTTGCAGGTTGGTGGGCGGAAGCATTTTTGTTGATGGCTTCAACCTTCTTAGTCATTGGGTGAATCCCTGTCTGGGTTATTTCATGGTCCAAGAATTCAAGACACTCTTTAAAGAAAGCGCACTTGGAAGGTTTTAGCTTGAGGCCAGCTTCTCAAATCTTTATGAACACGTCTTTGAGATGAGCCAGGTGATTGGTAAAGGTAGCACTAAAAACTTTTATATTGTCCAAATATACTAGGACACATGACAGCTTTAAGTTGCGGAGGATGGAGTTCATGGCCCTTTGGAAGGTAGCCGGGGCGTTGCAGAGTCCCTGCAGCATGCAAGTAGGCTCAAAAAGCCCTTCAGATGTAATGAGCGCGGCTTTTTGGCAATCCTTGGGGGATAGATCAACTTGCCAGTATCCAGATACCAGATCTATTGCAGAGAAAAACTTAGAACCTCCAAGATGTTAAAGAGCATCATCAATACACGGCAAGGGGTATGAGTCCTTCTTGATCAAGGAGTTCAATTGGCAGTAGTTCATCACAATACAATGACCTCCATCCTTCTTCTTTAGGATGAGTAGGGGGGTTGCCCAAGGACTTTGGGAAGGTGCCAGAAGCCCAGCATCTAACCTCTGTTTGAGCTCTTTAGATACCTGGGTGTCCTCCACGCAGCTGTGGCAATATGGTTTAGCATGAAAGGGAGGAGCATTGTCAGTGTCAATCTGATGGATAACGCCTTTGGCTAACCCATAGTTGGTACTGTCCTTTGCAAAGATGTTGGAAAATTGGTCTAGCAAGCCTAGCACCTCTTTCTGTTGAACTGGGAACAGCTGTGGGAAGACTTACGCAGTGAGCAAGGATAGGACTTGGGGCTCATCCTCAGGTAGGTTAAAAACTTGGAATGTGCCAAAGGGATGAAGAGACAGGACATCAGGAGCGCTCAACAACTTGCCATATCCAACAACCTGCCCCCTAGACACGGTCATGGGGAGTGCAGTCAGGTTGGCTACCAACAATTGAACAGTTTCCTTATGGGAGACATCTAGGATCTCAGAACAGATATAAGGCTTGTTGCGCCCTAACAAGGGGGAGAGTACAACTCCAAGAAGGTTTGTTCAGGTAGTTCATATGATATCTGGGAGTCTAGGATGGCCTGGGAGCCAGGGGAGAAGGTGACAGCAGACGTGGCTAGGAGAGGGATCCCTTCAGACGCAGGACAAGTCATGAGTGGACATTTCATGTTTGAAGAGTGGGTACAATATTTGAGGTTAAAAACCCCAGTGATATATTCCAAGGCACATGTCTTGAGACATTTCCCGGGAACTTTAACCAGCTCTTCAAAGATCAGAGGGACTTTGTATCCCAGAATAGAGAGGTAACCATCTTTTAAGTTTATTATTCCATTATATTCCCTAAGGAACTGGGTGCCAACTAAGAGATTGTAACTCTTTTTTTCCAAGACAACTGCTGGCGTAGCTAGGAGAAGCTTGCCAAACTGTATGGGTAGAGCAGAGTACGCCCCTATGGCATGGGTCATAGACAGTCCAGCTGTGCCATACAACTGGTGATAATTAAGGTCAGGGGCGAGTTTGAGTTTCTTCACAAGCTTAGAGGAGACAAAATTGACTGGCAAGTCAGTGTCTAGAACAGCCTTGATCTTCACTTTTTGAATGGATATCTCTACTCAAATGGTAGTGCAACCAAAGGGTGGAAGGACAGCCAAGATATCTTGAGCCTCTGCTAGTTCCTTATCCCACTTCTCAATCATGCATCTTAATCCTGGGAACTCCCTATAAACAGTTTGGAGAGGGAGAAAAACAGATACATTCTTGAAGACAGCGTCAGCAACCTTGGCAGCTTCTTCTGACAGCTCCACTAGCACGGGGGACCTCTTAGCTTGAGTGAGGTAAGGGCGAGAGAAAATTTCTTTGTCTTCAGGCAAAGGCTTAGTGGTAGTTATAGTCTTTCCTGAGCGTAACTTATAGGGGCTGTAATGGTTTTGGGAACAGCCAGAACAGAGTACTCATATGCGTTGGCGTCGTCAGTATCAGAGTCATCCAGGTCAGAATTGTCAGAGATATTGTGGAACAATATGAGGATAGGAGGAGCCTCATTCTCAGCAGGCTTGGAGTCAGATATTGAGGGAGGGATTGAAAGAGACTGGGAATAATGTGAGGACCACAGGAAGATGAACCAAAGTTAGAAGTAGCTCAATCTTCCCTAACAACTGCTCCAGAATGGGTAAGGTGCATATCCTGCAACAGCGTCTTTATGGTCTTCATGGAGGAAAGCATAGCCTTATGGGCTTTGAAGTGAAGGCACAAAAGCTGGTTAACTTTGAGGGCTTGAGTGAAAGCCATGTAAGCTTCATGGGATGTCAATTGTCTGCTTGTTATCAGTTGCTGTCCTTCCATGTAGAATCTGTCTGTAAACTCAGCTAGTGTCTCTTTAGGCTTGAAAGCAATGTGCATGAAGGCGTCCTTCTTACTTCCAGGCTAAGATCACCACCAAACTCATCAATCAGAAGCTGCTTCATATTTTCCCACGTCTCAATGGTGGGTAGTTCAGGCACCACCACCTCCTGGCAAGTTGGGTGTAGACAGGTCTGAATATGTTCCTTCTTAACCTTGTCTGATGCTTGTCTCATGGCAGTTTTAAGATAGTTGGGAAAGCTGCAATGGTCAAGGTTCTGGGGTCAAAGACTTGCTTAAAGGTAGGCTTAAAGTGTGCTTCTGGAGTTGGACCACCATTGTTGCTATCAAGTACGTTTATGCGCGGGGAGAACTCTTCTTTGGATTCAGAGGGGGGCTGTCTAGCCCACAGCTGACAAACACTCTCTTTAAGGGTAGTCAGGGTCTCAACAGCACGGGCACCTGTATTGACAGCTTGAGTGGTCTGTTGTGCAGTAGCATCTAAGTGTTGACCTTGGGTGGTCACTATTGTGGAGAGCTCAGCCACTCAAGAAGTAAGGGATGGCCCCACTGAGAGACAAGGGGCAAACCTGTTGTTCACAGAGTTAATCATTACATTCATCTCTTGTATGTCTCTATCCAGTTCAGTATGGTCTGCTTCAATTGATCCACTTTGTTAGCTAGGGCAATCAGTTCCCAAGCACATTGGATTTGAGGGACCCCTGGTAAGCCAGGGAAGCAACCATCTTCATCAACAACCCCAACTGGACTAGCAGCAGTTGCCATCATTTCACGTAGGGCGGCAAGTTCTTGCTGTAGCTTTGCAACTTGAGCAGTCAACTCAAGCATCTGGGGGTCAGGTTGAGGAGCCTCAGTAGGACGTCCTTGACTGCAAGTAGTTGTATGTAGCTCTCAAATAGCGTCCCATATTCTCTGCTCTCAATCTTCCAAGTCATCAGAAGGGGGAGAGGGCAGAACATCTGGCTTGGGCATAGATAGTCCATTCACTTGACTCTAGAGTTTGGCTATAGTAGCCACAGTGGCAGCTCTCTCTTGCTCAAATGCTGTACTGAGTTCATTAAGGCCGCTAGCAGCAAAGTCTGCTACTTGCCGTAGTTGCTCAAAAGAATATGTGCTGAATGCATTGAGCTGCTGCACAAGTTGCTCAAAGTTGGAGAGGTAAGCGTTCAAGGTGGAATCTACTTGAGTTTGCCAGGGTTGTTCTAGCTGGTGAAACTCGTGTAGACGCTCTCTCACGTACTCAGGGATGGACTGGTGCATATGTTCAACAGAGTTAACCAAACAAGTCTGGGAGGTAACAGAGTCACGCTGATTGTCAGATACCAGGGAAAACAGGGAATGGATCCACTGTTGGTAGGCAGCAAACTGATCCCACTGATGAGTAACCGCTGCTTGTAGAGACAAGATTTCTTGGACGTGGAGCCCTAACACCATTTGATGGTGGGCCAAGGCAGGCTGCACAAAGGAAGATAGTAAGTGCTCAGAGGAGCCAGCTGCTGAGAGGAGATGCTGTGGAATTTGAGGGGCCACAATAAATTTGTAGTATTCCACTTGACTGAACTGCAGCTGAAGGCAAGGGACGGATCCTTCACGGGCTATCCCAAGGGTTACCAACATGACTTGTTCCAAGTCAGGGGTACCCATGGGGTAAGCAACTAGGCAGGGATCATTCCTGAGGTTCAGTATAGTGGGGGTAATAGGTGGGTTGGCAATATCTTCCTCAAAGGGAGGCTAGTAATTTCAGGTGAAGTTGGCTCTTGTATAGGCGGAGGCAAAGGACCTGAAAACGTGGATGCAAAAGGGATAACCAAGGGGCTTACAGCCCCTGTAGTGAGCATCATTTTTGTTGTGTTCTGAGGCGCAGCACAGAAACACAACAGGAAATCCTAACCTTAGGATTGGATTTGTACTAAGTCTCGGTTAGATGACAGGGAAGGCTATGTGATTACCTTTCAGCGCTGGAAGAATAATATCTACTAGCTGTGGCTAGAGAGAGGCGCAGAAGTACTTGGAGACACAAAGACAAAAATGTGAATAGAACTTAATTTTTATTGGTGAATATGAAATGGAATATATAGTGGTTAGGAATACCACAAAACACTACCAGGACTTTAGGATCACTTGCCACCAGCATGAGTGAGGTGAGTGAGTTGCGCAGGATCAAGAAACCAAACAATTATATTTCCTGATCCAGTCATCAACTCATTTTGAGAGGCAAAAGCAAAAGCAAGAGATTTTTCTTCAAAATGGCCCACCAAAAGCAAAATAGAAACATGGTGAATAGCGGTATTCACGACACCCTGCAACACACTCCTTTTAAAACAGCAAGGGGACCTCCAGTCTCCTGCTTGTCTATTTTTCAATTCATTAAATTTTGGAAACTTTTGCCCAATACTTTGCTATCTTAAAATTTTTAGACTCTCATTTGGAGTCTTCATTAGTCTTAAGCAAAGTTTTAGTTGGGTTTCTCCTAAACCTTACCTTTAAGTGGTTATTTTCAAACCTGGCCTCATTTCCAAAGTCCCTGAGCTTTCATCTTTTAATTAATTGTTATGTCTGCCGCTTTTGCTTTTGATATCACTGTTTGAACCCAGGTTTTTATTTAAAAATTCATTATAAATTCTATTCCTATATTGAAATTTTACTTAAATCTGTTGGTTTTGAACTTGTTTTTGCTTTAAATTTATTCCAAGCTCTTCAAGACCAACATAAAGTCCCCCTCAAGTGCCTCCTGGTTTTGTACTTGGTTTTTTTCTGTGGCTGCCCCATTTGCCCCTGATTTCATTATCTTAAGGCCCAAAAATTGCATTTTTAAATTCCAAATTTCCTGGAGTTTGCAACTATGATCCTCCCTGCTCTGAAATTTATGGTATTTACTTTGGCTCCATTTGCAATCCTCCTCTGGACCACTGCCCCTGACCTATGATCTTGATTTTCCGCTTCTGCACATCTGATGGGAGATGATCCCTCTAGTCTCTTGCGCCTCCCTGGCAAACTTCTCTTTTTGGGTGAGACAATTGTCAAGAGTCTAACTTGCAAAGACTTGTAGTTTCCTGCCATGGACTACATTGTGCCTGCTCTCACCTTGGAGGAGGTGCTGATGCCCATCACCCATAGCTTGAATGGAGACAACTTGGCAACCCTCCAAGCACGTGTGAAGTTGCCTCTTGCTCCCACCTGCACACCCTGGTTGCTCACGGGGCTAGTGTTGATGGGATTAAATGCATACTTTCCTCAGCTGTCCCCTGCAACCTCTCTTTGGCCCCCCCTTTGAGCAGTCATTCCAGTACTCCACTGGGCGGCATCCTGGTGGTTCATCTTGCTAGGATGGGAGCCAAACTTAGTTAGTTTAGCACCCCTCTCTCACAGTCTGCGCCCTGAGGTCAGCAAAACTGACCCCAGGCCTACCAGCAAAGAGATAACACCTAATCTGGCAACAACCCTAGACACAACCAAGGCCATCAACCAGCCCCTTCCTGATTTATTCCTACCGTAGAAGGACTTTGAGGAAGACTCTATCCATAAGCTAGTAGTGAACAACCTGTATGTGATCCCCACCCAAGGGAGAGGCCGCCTCAGGAAAATTGACGCCAGCACAATAGAGACTGTCTCCAAGCCCTATGCCACTCAAGTTCAGGAGGTATGTACTGGTTCTAACCTAAATGTGTCCAGCAACCTGCCGCCACTGAAAGGTGTACAGTTCTCTATGCCACTGGAAACTATAGAAGCCTTCTTTCCTGATATTGGCCAAATTCTCCTCCAATACTTCAATACCCCAGGACCACTGGTTATCCATTTATTAAATCTCCAATCCAAATCTTACACAGAATGTACTTATGCTGATATTTCTGTAAATAAAGTAAAGGTGTGAGCCATTATAGATAGTGGGGCCACAATCAATATAGTCTCAATGCGCCTGGTGAAAAGACTGGGTCTGGCCCCAGACGTGGCCCATTCCAAGGTCTACAGTACCGCCGGGATACACACCACCACTTCAGTTGGAGAATACAGTTTGTTGCCAATGAGGTTTGGTTCAATTGTGGTCTCTTTACCCGCTGTGGTTCTTCCCAGTCAAAACTATGATATACTGATTGGGACAGCATTCCTTTGCAAGTACGGGGTGAAGCTAGACATGGAAGTAGACACACTGACACTGCTCAGTCAGACAATCCTGTTGTACTACTCCAAGGAAAAGATGCCACCAAAGGAGACCAAGGGCATCCACCTGGCTTACAAGGACAGAGTAGTAACAATACCTTACAAAGTCAAAGGAAAGAAGGGCAAGTGACTGCCTATACAGATAAAGAAACACAAAGGCATTCCCCTTCAATTGAGGTCAACCTTCACACTAAAGAGTGGCACTCAGATGGTCATCAACTCTAGGTTGACCCTAGATATACCTGAAGGACTCTACGGCAAAATTTATCAGCCTTGGAGCCGCTCCCATTTTGAGCCATGTGTTGCCCCTTGGATCATCATTCCTGGGCAGCAGAAAATTCATGTTCTTTTGGCTAACTTACAAGAATTTGACCTAAAGATTACAAAGCATCAGGTAGTTGCCTTTGTACACCTCCTCCCCGTCATTGAGATAGAAGAAGTCCATTGCATAGGTGACTTCTCTGACATGGGGCTTCCAGACCAGGTCAAAGCCTCTGCCTATGCAACTACTCCCTTGGCTGACCTATCATCCTTACAAGAGGAAGAACACAAAAGGCCAGCACACTTTTTGAAAAATATTGCTGCATTTTTGCAGAAGATGATTTTGATCTAGGATGTGCCATGGATGTCACCCATCACATCAACACTGGTGACCAGAAAATTATTTGCCTATGTCCTATCAGAAGGTCCAAAGCCAGCAATGAGGTAGTGAGCAAGGAGATTAAGGAACTCCTGAATAGGGGCATGCTTGTGCCATCTAAGAGCCCTTGGGCGTCTCCTATGCTCATAGTAAAGAAGAAAAATGATAGCAATAGAGTTGTTATTGATTACCCTGGCTCAATCTGATAACCAATAAGGATTTGTACCCTCTCCCACAAATTGATGGTGCCCTTGATTGTCTAGGCGGAGCCAAGTACTTCTCCACCATGGATCTGATTTCTGGGTATTGGCAAATTGAGTTGCCACCCAAAGAACAAGAGAAGTGTGCCACCATGTCATCAAACGTCCCCATAGGCAGATGAAGATCTGGCGTCAAGAGCAGGTCACCACACAAGGCCATCCCACAAAGAGCCAGCTTCTTATTGCCACAATGAAGCGCCTCCCAGGCCCTTCTTGTAGCCCTTCAAATGCGGCTATCTCAAGCATCAGAATTTTCAACTCCCAAGGAACTGTACACCTCAGGAAAAGGATCTAGAGGGGGGACCCAGCTTTTAATGACCTCAAGGCCAAAGTTAAGGATGAACCCTAAGATTAGCATATCCACAGCACCCACAGTTGCCGGGTCAGCCAGAAGATTGGTTAACTCTTGCAGTATTTTCCTGCCAAGAGGTCAAGTCTTCAACTGCATAATACCCACTGACAGTCTTTTGGATCCATTTCTTCAAATCCATACAAGGACACTTCTGTGTCACTACGTAAAGGAACAGAGGAATTATGTCCTTGCCCTGGAACAGATTCTTTACAGAAAATCTTTCCTCTCCCAGACAAAACTGTGTAAACACAGACTCTTGGGTTCCCCCAAAGGCATCATATTGATCCTGGGCCAGAATCACGACATATTCTTGCTCTCCTGTGGCCTGGCTGGAAGCCTGAGTAGCCTGTTTAGGCAAATGCCCTTCTACTGGCCCTTCTGATGGACGCTTCCCCAGAAGCAGTTGGGCCAGTCCCTTCTGACTGCTCGCCGTCCTCTTGAGCATCCAATTGGAAAGGGTCTTCCAGCCCTGTAAAGGCTGATTCAGAGCCTCCATCTCAAAGCCCTTGGATCAATGCCCATCTGGCCTTAAGAGAAAGGTTGTAGAAAGCCTTCTTTTCCTCCTCTGACATCTCTGCAATGTACTGTTGGGCGTCAGTTTTGCTGATATAATTGGAGTAGTTCAATGAGTTGTCCATATGCACGAGGTCTTTGAGCAAGAGAGGAATATATGGACCAGTCTAGCCGGGGGAAATGTCAGAACTCTGGAATAATATGATAGACTTGACCATTATTCCCCTTACTTATTGGCCAAGACAACCAGTTGCCAGAAAGCTGGATAACTTAAAGGAATAAGCAGCTGATCTTGTCCCATGCCTTGGTTAATCAGTACCCTTAGTATTACGCTGAAGATTGATCCTGATCCAATACTGATCCTCCCATTGGATCAAACCTGATTGAACAAGCTTGATAATTCCTGACCACAAGCACAGAGCACTCCTCAGCTAATAAGACATGGTACCCAAGGATAATAATCCAAGATGGTCCACGCCAAACATTTGCGCTTGGAGACACCTCAAACTCTATGACCAAAATAGAAGGTCAAATAATGCATGATGCAAAAACCCAGTTGAAAGGGCAACCAAACTTGCACATGCATAAACTATAAACCAGATGCCGCCAGTACGCTGATAAAATAAGCTGAGGCCCAGTAATCTATTGCAGTCCCATGCCAGACCAGCATGGCTGCCTAACTCTGGGGGCTGAAACTAGTAGTCTGGGGAACAGATAGATTGACTAGTAAGAGTTGGAAGCGTCAGATTATAATCTGGCAAGAGGGCTTATCCACCCTATATAAGGCGCTCTCCTGATTAAAGATCAAGCAGAATATTCACCCTTGAAGATAGAGATTAAAGGACCTCTATTGCTGTATCACTACTAGC
The DNA here is from genome assembly GCA_014839935.2 of Entomophthora muscae. Classification (NCBI taxonomy): domain Eukaryota; kingdom Fungi; phylum Entomophthoromycota; class Entomophthoromycetes; order Entomophthorales; family Entomophthoraceae; genus Entomophthora; species Entomophthora muscae. The sequence continues at coordinate 169,205 of QTSX02000158.1, forward strand.
TGATGCCTAGTAGTCAGAAGTATCCAAGTAGAACGTGCTGTTGTTACTTGCAGACCCGTGTATTTTCTCCTACGGACTTGGAATACCGCCAGGCCATAGCCCCACCTAGACCTGATTGGTAGCAAAGATTGTCCTCATACAATTTATATCAACATCCCCACTATAATGAATAATAAAGATCTTTTCTCAAGACCACAAAATCTTGACAGGTCACAAAACAATCCATGTGGTTTTGTGCCGCAACTTTTGGAGTAGGTCACAATTTGTGCCTCGCCTCATTGTGTAGATCAGAAACTATGCAAGGAAGGCGATTTTCAAATAGGAACACTTGGTTTCATTTTGTGAAGGGGCACAGGATGTAAAATTAGAATGGTTCTCAAGGGTGAAACATATGGTGTCAATTTTGTGCCAGGCACAGGATGTAAGATTAGGGCAAGTTCAGTTGTGGGATTTTATTTTTTAAATTGAGTTTATTAAAGCTTTATCTGCCATTACCTCACAATGATAAGTTTGCTTTAGATAAATATATAAAAAACCAATCAAAATATTTATAAATATCTTCTAAATTGAAAGGAATAGCTTGCATACTTATGATTGGACAGAACACAAACCACATGAGATTGTGCTTGATCACATCACAATTCATGCAGATTTGTTTTGTGACTTTTGGAGCAGGGCACAGAATGTGGCAGTTTAAATTGTGTACTGCTCCATAAAAACACAAACCTATCTGCATGAGTTGTGATGTGACATGAAGGTCACAAAATGAATTGTGCTCAACTGGCAAAGTCACAAAACCAATTGTGTAGATTTTGGTGCCCGTCCCAACCCTAGTATCAAGCCTGATTCCAGACCCCTCAAGAAATCAGTCAATGCTGTTCCATGCCATACCCGGGGGAGATGGGGTAATGCCGTTTATTACTCCTGGGTAGGAGATGGTTTTCTGAGAACCTATTGGAAACGTATAGCTGGGAGTGGCTATGAGAGTTGATCCAGATATGCTACTAGGATCAACGCTTGTTCTCCGGAGGGACCTAACATTCATGCAATATGCATGGGTATCATGTGGAGTATTTCCGGTTATAAGAGGGGTTAAAAACTGCAGCATTCTCTTCTGTGCTATAGGCTTCCCAGAAGTATGCTGAATTGGGGGTTAAGCTAAGGTAGGTTTACAAAGCAAAGATTAATTTTATTAGTGCAACAGGGATCTAGCTGGGGTTAAATAGTGGATTACTGGAGGAGCTGCATGTTGTAATAGGTCAGGGCTTCAAGTGCGGTCTCAAGGATCACTTTGGCTGGGGAAGGGGGGCAGGTATAGCACTGGATGGCGGCGTGGATGGCTTCGTCGATCAGCTTGGGGTTCTGGATGGGGAAGTTCGATAGGAGGTCTATGTAGGTGTAGATTTCTGGGCCGTCGTAGCTATGCTTTGCTTGCCATGTAAAGTAGTCCACCCCATAGCCTTCGAAGAGGTAACCAAAGGTCTGTAAAAACACAGCCAAGGGGTCAACCAGGGGCTGGGGAAAGAAGGGATTGTGCATGTACGTCAACCCCAGGTCTACAGGGTTAGTTGGGGGATGGCCATCAGCAGGCTGTGAGTTGGGATGGGTCACGTTGAAGCTCGGTGCTGAGGCGGGGGAGGTGTCTATATTCGACGTCCTTTTCTTTGGCCCGCGCTTCTTGACGGGGTGGGAGAAGGAGCACGTGGCGTTGGGCAGGCGGGTGCAGTTCTCGCACGGCACTCCGCCAGTGCATTTGATCTTGCGGCGGCGGCAGAAATCACATGCGCGCTTGTTTCCGTTCTTCTTGATCCTGGCTGATTAGCAAAGCTTAAGGATGTAACTTACATTTTCCAAGACGATTAGGTTACCTTCCATGCAGGCCCCAGGCTTGATTATATATCTCTTTCTACAGTTCCAAAATAAATCCAGGTGGATTTGGCCAGGAACCGAAATTCCAAAAATCGAAATTTACGAACTAGAGATCCGCTTGTTCTTGGTTCCTTTAAAAAACATTTTTAAACTAGAATTTAAACCCAAGTTCAGAATTTCAATGTCGCTGCTAAGAATTGCTCATGAGTAATTATACATCATCTGCTCCGTATATGAATATAGGATATAGCAGCCTACTGTGCTGATTGGTTACAACATCACAAGTTCAAGCATAACCCTAACAGTTATCAAGACCCCCAAGAGATTATCAATTGCAAGCTAAAATACAAATGTTTACTGCCACTTCATACCCTAGGAATAAGATTAGGAACAAAGTTAAATGTTTCTGTACCCCTCTAGTATAAAATCTATTATAAAAGAACAATCCAACCCAAGCTTTTCCCTCCAGGTAGCCACTTGAATTTATTCGAAGCCATTTGTATTCTAGTTAGAGTAGAACAACCGGCCCGTTGATTCAGCCCCCTCACTGACAAATCCATCATTTTGGGCACGTCCTATTATTATAATAAACCTGATGCACAAAATCTATATTGGCAAAGCCTGGCGCATGTTCCCTTGGGTGGGACCTGAAGGCATCCCAAGTAAACCAAGTCCCAAGCTTCAGATGTTCACAACCCGATTTGATTAAAACTTCCAAACAATAATAATACCTCATCAAGGGATGGGTGACAACTAGGGCTTCGGCCAAATGGATTAGCGATAATTTAATGATTTGGACATCTGGTGGGACCAATCAGATTCAAAGCTTGCTGCGGCCGTGCGCTCCCATATTGCAAGCTAACTCGGATCACTATTGATACGACTGGTGCCAAATTTTATAAGATTTACCCAGAATTCAGCAACATTCGACCTCCCCTCATAAAGCTTTCATTGGCCAATAGAATAGCATTAAAGTGGATATTTATTAAAGTCGATAACGCTACGGCTGAAATTTGAAAGCCAACGAACCAATAGAGTAAATTTGGGTGCCTGGATTAAGATGTTATTTGGTAGAGAAAAGGAACAATAGATTAAACAAGTTCGATTATTTCTGGTATTCTTAACTAGAATCCAACCTCTACAAGAAATTAAAGGGATTTTCGCTTGAAAGATCTGGCGGACGCCAGGATGGTACCGTTCAATATTTAAACATTATAAAATCAACCTTGGCGCCAAAAACCGGAAGCTAGCCGGAGGTGGTCCGTCAACCCCCAAGCAGATCCAAGCTAAAGCAGCTTGGGTCCAGATCAGGGAAATGCTTAACTCATAACTGCACTGGCGGGTACAGCTGTGATTTGATATCCAGCCGAAACGAAGGTTTCAAGAACACCCAACCGATAGTTGCATAGCATATAAACCGTGTAGTCATGGGAACCAGCTTCAAATAAAAACCCTTCAAAAGGGTGGGATCCATCTTACATCGCTTTATTGGGACTAGAAAATAGAATGACATAATGTTGCAGCCAAATCTCCATGCCGCTACCAGGTTTAAAGATCGGTTGTAGGATCTGGAATCAGATATACTAAAAGTGAACTGGGACCAGACAACCTGGATCCCCACGTCTAGGCACATAAGCCACATGGGATATAAAGTTACCAAAGCAGGATCTGATCAGGTACCATGCACTACAACCACTGAACTAGAAGCCAGGGTACTATATAGGGATGAACCAGGGGAGAAAAGATACCTAAAGGGTAAGCTAAAGGATAGAATCAACAAACACACAGATTTAAAAATAGTCTACATTTTATTTTTCAATGGAAGGACTATCCCATACCCAACCAGCTCTAGCAATAGGACACAGTACAGCCCATCCTGGAGGGCACCCCAGAGGGGCTAGAGATATAACCAATGTCATGGGCAGTAGCATTGAGCCTAAGACACAGGCTTCCTGTGACTGTACTACAGTCACTGCTGAGCATTTAGCCGAATAAATGCTCCAAAATATAAAGATGTTCTGTTTTTGCTGTTTATTACATATAGATAGGTTTGTTTGGAATTCTTGAGGAAAAGGTTCCTAGAAACTGGATATCTATGTTTAATAAAAGAACAGAATATGGATGTTTAGTTAGGTTAGGCTAACTAAAAGAATTGAGGCAAGATTGGCCAAATCAATCTTGGAGACTAGGCGTCTCAAAATGGGTTGCTTAATCAGGAAGATTAATTAAAAAAATACAGGATAATATTAATAAGGATTTAATTATATTAGAATGGCCTTGACTTTGTCAAGAAGTTTGGTTAGGGTTAACCATGGGAAAACCCCCAGAATTTGGGTTTAAAAGCGCTGCCTAATGAATTCGAGATGCGCCGAGGCGCCGCTTTCAAATTATTCAGACGCTGACGCTGGGGCGCCGCCTGGGAAAATTGCTGGGCGCCGCGGTGGCGCCTGGTTTGAGTTTTGAAGCAGTTTAATGGGTTTTAAAGGCAAAAAACCATTAAATGCAAAAATAACTAAATAAAGGCAAGGATGCCTAGGAATTCAGGTTTGATCAGCTGGTTCCCAGTTGGAACACTGATAGCTGAGTTTAGGATGTGCAATCCACAGGGTTTTGGCACTGGGAGCTGGGGAAGCTCCATGCCGAATTGGTACATTGGGTTGAATGGAGTCAGGTGACTTCTGCCCATTGTAGGCCAATTCTCATAGGTTGAGAATTGTTGGTGATCTTTCAGGTAAAGATCTATGTTAGATGACTTGAATGTCATAGGCCACGTGACGCAAATCATTGGTTGATTCAGGAACCGGAGGGGTTTTCAGCTGTGTATGCCCTGAATGGTATATAAGCAAAAACAGTTAAACATTGATAAAATATATTCATTGTTGGTTTCGACGCTTTCCCCTCACCTATTTTTCAATTGTCATACCTTCTTTGTTAAAATTTGAAAGAGCCAAGTTTGGGGTCCTTTGTGTGGAAACCGCTGCCGCAAGAAAAGAGGTTCCTACAAGTACAGTGGAAGAAGCTTGGACCAGCCTGGAGGTCACTAAGACTGTTCCTGCTGAATCTTTAGTAGAAGTAAAGGCTGCGTTCAAAGAGCTGTATTCCAATTACTTTGCAAAGGAAGGGACTCCTGTCCAAGAGAACCAAATTTATGCTTGGGATGCTTGGAACTTGTTGGTAGGATGGAATGAAATCTTGCAACAAGTAAAAGAGATGGTGAATCGTGAAATTGAGGCGTTGAGAGCCCAAGAGGAAAAAAGCGTTGAAATCATGGCTCGTTGGCGGGATGACAATAAAGTGTTATTTGAGAAAATTGCCTCCCTGGAGGCAAAGCTCCTTGAAGCTTTGTCCCAGGAAGGTAACAGCAATAAGAGTCAAGGGAAGGATAATGGCAGGATGGACTGGTTAGGCCTGGATCTGTCACACTTCCTGTGGTGTTACTTCCAGTCAAATGCCTCCCACTTTTCAAGCCAGATACACTAAGTTACATCCACCTTCATTGTCTACCCAGTTGTTACAGTAGCCTTACAATCTGTGAAGATAAACAAATACACTTAAGTACATAACAAGTAGGTTCAGCCACATAGCCAATTTCAACTGGCTCCAGTCAAAGTTCAACCTACTCAATAAAAGTCCTATTCTATCTAGGTCCAGTTCACAAAAATGGTCAATCACACAACAGGATTAAAATCAAGTTCAGAATCCCAAACATGCAACTGCAAACAGAAGCAACCCATATCTAAGACAGACATGGACCCATCCCATTCTGAAGCAATTGACATCAGCTGCAATAGCAATCATGCATGCTGTGGATCGGGCCTTGGGGATGTCTTGGGTACTGATGTCTTGGCTGCTAGGTTTATAGAGTATAGTTGCAAGCCCTATACACAAATCACACAAGCCTTAGAGACTCTTAAGTCTTTACCTCATAAATCTAATGTAACAACCAATTAGTGTACAAAAAGGCAAGTGAGTAAAAGTGTGCTTATTTTTGGGGAAAAGAAGGGAAGGTATATACCACTGGAGCTGCACCATGGCTGCAGAGGTGTTATCAACACCTTCTTCCATCATTAGGAACATTCCACCAAATTAAAGATCCACCAGGCTCCTGCATCCCCGTCCCTGCCTATCCAGGTCAATCCCAACCATCTGACCAGAGAAGGAGGATGTCCATTGCACAGATAGTGGACTTCAGTTGCAGCTACCCCTTACGGCAATTCCTAGCAGCTCCCAAACCCAATTCAATGAGATGCAACAGGCGGCTTGAGTGTAATTGCCTCCATGTTACAGCTTGACCAACAGTTCTGTTGGATCTGATGGATCTGGGTGTGGAACAGTCTTGAAATCAGGATCAAATCCATCCATCACTTTGACCATTCTATCATGCATCCCAACTAATGACAGGATGGTGATCCTTTTTAATAGATGTGTGCTTTTTCTGGTGATCAGCATGCTAGGTCAAGACCTGACCATGCTGGACTTGGAAAAAACATGTGCTTGGGCAAAGCGTGCTGTTCAAGATACCAAGAGTGGGTTGGTTTAGGCACTCCAAAATACATGATCTGGGTATCACCATTGGAAGCAGTGGCTGTTTGTAATAAGCCTTGTGCTCTGGAGTGTGGTGGGTAGACTTATTTAAGACCAAACCCTGCTGCGCTTGGACAAGCCATGGTACTTGGAATACCTGGAGCGGGTGGATAGATCCAACCGCTATACAGAATATCAATATACCCCTGAAAGTGATTGAAATTTTCAATAGATTTGTGTGCCGGCTTATAATTTTTATACTAAAAGAGGAATAAGTGATGTTTTACCGGGACAAAGAATGTCAGTTAGAATATTCAAAGTGGGTTGATATATACAAAACTATATCAGATATCAACAGAAGTTCAATATCATGCACTTAAAGTGTCAGGATACCCCATCCCAGTTGGGGTTCTGTTTGCCTTGGCTGCCAACTTGCTCTGTTGGGAGGAGGGACAAGCATACCATGGAAGGGGGGCTAACTTGATGAGATAAGATGCTGATTGGCCTACCAAGGCCCAGGGTTGGGTGGAGGGCACTGTTGCAACCAAGATCCCCCTCTTGCCTGCCAACGCATCTCAGGATACACTGGGGAGGCTGGATGAGTTGCCCCATGGCGTATCTAATGGCATGGAGCAATCTCTTGGCAATGCCAAGCTACGGGCACTATCTCCTAATTAAGAGCGCTGCCAATTCAACATCACTGATCCTGGCACAAGTTATTCCTCAGCTTCAAACCTTACACAGAACCCGCCATTGTGCCACCCCCTAGTGGTCTTGTGGCTCTCCCCATATAGTATATTAGCCACAATATCAATTAATAAACCTTATCTTATTCTTCTTGTTCTTGTCCTTTCTATTGGACTGTTGTCTTCCCTAATCAAATACTGAGCTATCATTGGTTCAGTTACAACATCACCATGGTGTCAATTAACCCAGCCAAGGTAATTTAGGCTATGCCTGCATATTGACTGGCTGTGGGAGGAGAAGGATCTGGGCAGGCGGTCAGGTTTGGGTGTTGGGGGTGCTTCCATATCTGTCTGGTAGGCAGGCAAATAGTTGTACTTCTCACAGAATATGGCAGCTGGATGCTCATGCCAGGCACCTTTATGAAAGACTGTGCATAGAGCTCTCTGCTGGGCCAGGCTGTCAAAGTGGAGGATATTTTCCAGGGTAAGCTCCTTGTATTCTGGCTTAAGTGTGTGGTCAGATGAATGCAGGGGGCCAAAGGGTGCTCTGGGCGGACAATAAACCGTGGGCTGGGTTTCAGGAACTTCCTCAGGAATGTGGGCCAAGCTTTTATGTGGAAAGTAGCGGGGTGGAAAGCAACCAAGATTGAATATGGAATAAAATGGTAGAACCAAGGCCCCATAACCTTATTTATCTCAGGCTGACAATACCATTCTAACAAGACTTCACAGAGTTTAAATATTGTTCAAAATGCTAAGTTTGGATTAAACCACCACCGGATAGCTGAGTTGCTCAGTTTCTTTTGGCCCAAGTGTTCCAGGCCCATTCTGGACCTTCTAGCCCAACATTCCTTCTGTTGGGATGACCTCCATCTGACAGTCCAAAGATAACCTCTTCATGGCTTTATCATTGCTACTGGCGTTCCTGTCAGCCTGGATCATGAGACCCTCAGAAACCACAAGCTGGGTCAATTTTTGCCCCACAAATTGTGCATCTTCTGGAGTAACTTCTGGGTCCCTGTCTGGCCAGAGATTGCGTGGCCAGGGGGGCCAAACTTCTAGCCAATCATATAAAATCACTTTGGACTTTGACTCTTCATGCTGAGCAGAAGACCCCTTTTCAGGCAGCCCGTCAGTTATGACAGGCATGACACCATGTTGGTCCAGCGCTTCTGGTGATCTAGATTGGTCTGGGTTAATCACCAGCCTATGATGCTCCTCTGCACTCTGCAAATTTGTGGCTGGGCAGGCTGGCAGATCCCCTTGATTAATCCAATTCCAACTGCTGCCTTCCTCCAGCTCTCTCACTGGCTAGCCATAAAAAAACACAGCCGGCCAGTGTCAGGAATATTCCTTACACTTACAGTTGTGTAATCAATAAACTTTCACCCGCTGCCAACATGAAGGCGCCTGCCGCCACCAAGCAGACGTCCGCCCTTAACGTGCAGACATCTGCCGCCATAAAGCAGATACACACTGCCACCATGCGGAAGCCCACCACAACCAAGCGGTCACCTGCTGTCAGCATGCAGGCACCCGCCGCCACCAAGAAGACGTCCACCTCCACCGCGCGGGCCCCTGCCGTCCACACGCAAAATCCTGTCACAACCAAGCTGTTGCCCGCCGTCAACTTGCAGGCACCCGCTGCCACCAAGCAGATGTCCACCGCCACCGCGCAGGCCCCTGCTGCCACCACGCAGAAGCCTGTCACAACCAAGCCGTCACCCACCGTCACTGAGCAGAAATCTGCTGCCACCAAGCAGATGTCCACCGCCACTGCGCAGGCACCCGCCGCCATTAAGCAGATGCCCAACGCCACTGCACAGGCACCCACCACTCTTGCCAGCCCCACCTGCAAGCCATCCTCAAACCAGGCACCCATGGGCCAGCCTGCCATCTGCCAGCCTTTGTCCTCCCATGCCAGCAGGCCAGTCCCCATCCACTCCTTTGGGAAATAGCCAGATCGGGAAATCAGGAAAGGCAATTTCCCCAAAGCCAAACTTGGGAGGAACTGCTGCCCAATTTGGGAGCCTACCAAATGGGGAATGGACTGACAGGCTATCCAACAATGGAAATCATGTACCAAATTTAGTAAATGAATTTGGATGCATGAAGAAGACCAAACTTGCACTATGCCAATGCAAACTTGGATCCAGCCAAACCTTCTCAATTGCCAGCCACCCAAGCCAATCCAGAAAAGGGAATAACATATGCAACTCAGAATTTTGGTTCCCCAATGCTATGCCTTCCAATAATCATGCCTTGCAGGTCCAATATTATAAATAAAGACAAACCCCTCAATGATAGTTTGTGCTATTATTGAGTGAATATCCTCCTCAATATTATCACATTAATCAATCCTTTACTCAGGCTAAGCAAGTAACCTTACTAAACCCATTACCCCTCCCCAAGTCAGAAGATGAACTACATCATCTTCACAGCTGTCTTGATAGCTTACCTTGGGATAGGGGGCCACCAGCCAACCAATGCTCAGTTTGGTCCTGAACCACAGGGACCAAAAGGGATATTGTACAATGAGCCAACTCATCTCAAATCAATGGTTTTGAACCTGTGGACACCCCTGGCATCATCTCGCCCAACTCTCACCTTGGTTATTTATGTGATCCCTGCAGCTACGCTGCTGTACCTTGCCGTCAGCCTTAGACAATGCAACATCCTTGCCAAAGCCTTCTGTCAGGCATTCAACTTCTATCCAATTGTCTACGCCTTGAACAGCTTTGAGCTGCCTAACCTGACATCTTATGTTATGAAAGTTTTACCCTCAATACTTGGGTATTACAGCCAGCCCAAGAGTCTGCAGGATCCCTAAACCCATCAGAGCCTGATCCCAAGTTCAATTCTCCTAGCTGGAGTTTATCACTTCTTTTGGGAGAAATGTCATTCATGACATAAAGTTGGTAAAATTAAATAATTATATGTAATGATATATTTATTCATTCTTATTGAATTCAAAAGATTATATGTATTTTTGGGGATGGTTTTTTATTGGTATAAAAGAATTTGGGATGAGCACAATAAGAATATCAGAGTTAAAAGCACGGATTAATGAGCTAGAAGCAGCAGTGGCCAAGATTAATGAGGTTAAGCAAAAGGTGAAGGACAAGCTCAAGGAGGTGGTGCTAGGAGGTGAAAAGCTGAACAAACTTGCAGTGAAAGCATAAAAAACAAGATATCTAATACAACAGATAATCTTGCAGCCAAGCTCCTAAACAATCAGAAATATGTTCTTGCAGACCTGTAATTAAAGCCACAGGGGTTCATGACGGAGGAGGTGTGGGCAAAAGATCCAGAGATGTTCAAATGATTAAGAAGTAAAAAACAGAAACCAAAACAATATGACCAGCAACTTGCAATTGAGAAAACACGTGAAGCAGCCCCTGTTAAGGGGGCAACTGGAGAGAATATAAGAGAAGGTAAGAAAATACATAAAAAAAATTCTAACATTCTTTTATTAAGGTGAGAATGAAGGAGCACTACAAAAATTCCTGGAACCACATGTAACCAAGACCTTCTACAGCAACTATGTTCCCCATATTGACTGTCAGCTGGTTCTGATGCCAGCCATCCAATCTGAAATGCTAGACAGATCAAATAAATATTACCTTATCAATAAAAATAAGCTCGGCAAACTCCAATCAACACAAGAAGACTTCAAATGACAAGTTGCAGCTCTGGCCATCCCCCAAAGATCTGCCTGGACCACTTTGTTCTGGCCCCCAACTTCCAAAAGTCCTTCATCCTTCTTGTATGGTACTTCATTAGAGCCATTCCATATAAAACATACTGTAATGAAGAGAGTACAAAAAGAATTCATGGCTTGTTTTTTCTTGAGTATACAATATCACACATGCTAGAAATTTTTAAAGAAAACTTATCCAACCTTAACAACAGTTTGTCTGCCGTCCTGGCCTGTGTTGTGGGCGTTCTTGGAGAGTTTGAGGCCTCCTGGTGCTTCAACAAGACTGGCATCCCGCTGAACATGTGTTGTGAATTTGAATCCACAAGGAGTTAAAATTGACCTAGTGAATAGTGTCTTACATAATGACTTATTCAAAAGCCCTGGCTTTCACTTTTACCTTTCTGAGCTCTCTTTACCCAAATATATGGGTTGTCATCAATAACTGAACTTTCCAGATCCCTACCAGCCTCTTGCCACTTAGGGATCCTCTGCTTAGGCTATTAGTATTGAACCTTTGGGTATAAATTTGAATGTGCTTTCCTCAATAAAACTAGTTCATTTTTGCTCATTAATTTTGATGTTGAATCTTTGGCGCACATCTTTAATTTTCTAGGAAGATATTGATGAAGAGCAACTTTTGAGGAAGCTTCAAATATGGATTTAAGAAGAAGATAAGTATAATTTATTAGATAATAGATTAGAATTCTATATTTTGCACTGTGGTGGGATTTAAGCTGGATTAAAGATAAGGGAGGACATTTGCAGAATGGATTCAAGTTGCTGGATACCTGGACAAGTCATGTGATATTGGTTTTTTGCCATTTCCAGCATGTCAAGCTGAATATTGAATTGGCACCAAACCAGGCAATAACTGTTTGTTAAGTGTGTTGGAAATGACCAGAATATCAGTAAATACAGATCCTTGACACCCCCTTTAAGGGATTACTCTGATACATCAGGAGGGGGCTTTGTCTTATTGGCTTCTACCTGATGTTCCTAGAGTTGTTTGCTAGTGGGTAATAGCCAACTCAAGTGTTCCCCTTTGCTGAGTAAAAAGCAGGATCTGTGGTACTTTTTGATGATGGGGTCCTTGGCGCCTTGGAATTTCACTAGATAGGTGTTTTTGTCCAGTCTGTGCTTGATGATTCTTCCTGGTCCCCTGTGTACAGAGTCTAGCTTCTTTCTGTTTCCAGCCAGGACCCAGACAGGGGAGTTGATGGGGAGTGGTTCCTCTGTAAAGGTTATCTTTTGTGTTTTGAGCCTTTTTGTTTCTTTTATTTTAGTTTTGAGGCTTATGTGTTGTAGATTTGGTACCTGTTCTACTGTGGGGGGGTTTCCCTGGGGAAATCTTCACATATGGTTGTTTATTATGGGTGACTATCTCTGGTTTGTATCTGTTGTTGATTCAAACAGTAAGTAGCCTGTCCCTTGGTTGGTGTGTATCCAAGATAATAATAATGCCTACTTCACATATAGTGACCATGTGTCTCTGGCTTTGCCATCCTTTATTTTCTCAAGGGTTCTGATGAGGCTGCTGTTTAGGCATTCAACTCTGCCAATAGCCTGTGGCCTGTAATGCAAGGTTGTAGAATGTTTGATATTGTTTGATTTTAAGTTATCATTCACCATATGTCCTGATAGTTCTGTGGCTCTGTCATTTATGATGTAGTCTGGAGCTCCATAGTCAGCTATGATTGCCTTGTTGATGAAGTGGTTTATTGTTTCTGCTTTGTGGTCTTTGGTTGCTGTCGTGATATGAGGCGTGGCACAGAGTCACAACAGGAAATCCTAACCTTAGGATTGTATTTGTACTAAGTCTCAATTAGAATGGCAGGGAAGACTATGTGATTAGCTTGTGGCCCTGATTGAATAATATCTGCTAGATGTGGCTAGAGAGGCGCCAAAGTACGTGGAGACACAAAGACAAAAATGTGAATAGAACTTAAATTTTATTGGGTATAAAGATTGGGAATATATACTGTGTAGCTTTACCACAAAACAGTACATGAATGGTAGGATCACTTGCCACAAGCATGAGTGGGGCAAGTGAGTTGCGCAGAATCAGGAAACCAAACAATTGTATTTCCCAATTTAGAGCCAGCCTCATTTTGAAGGGCAAAAGCAAAAAAGAGAGATTTTTCCTCAAAATAACACATCAAAGGCAAAATCAAAACATGGTGAATGGTGGCATTCACAACAGTTGCCCAGCAGATAGGCCAGTATTTTGCAAAGCTAATGGCTACAATTAAGAAGTGTTGTTTTGATTTGGCTTCCAGGAAATGTCTTACTACGTCCAGAACCCAAACCTTAAATGATTCTGGGTCAGGTAGTGGGTTAACTGTAGGTTGTGGAGCTTTGGTGCTTGAGTATTTTTCACACACTGTGCACTTCTTTAGAGCGTCAATGATGTCTTAATTTAGATATGGCCACCATACAGTAGTTTTAAAAGCTATGGCAACAAGCAAAAATTCATCAGATTTAAACAAAATGATTTCAGATTTAAATGAAATCCAAGTCTCAGGTTAAAATATATACTCTGTTAACAGGGTTTATTGGCGTTGATGGGCAAAATGGGTCAACACAGCAACAAAAAGCTCACACGCAAAGCAAAACCATTCAAAATATAATCCAAAATACATCAATTCACAAACAAATTGGTGTGAGTTGACTTTTGGTGTACATATGTTTACTATGTGAATTGGTGACAAAATACACCCAAGCAAGGTGTGTCAAAACCCAATCCAAAAACAAAACACAATAGCAACTCACAATGTAAACAAAATTACTCACGCAATGTGTTCAATGGATTGTAATCATGAATGATACCAAGGTATCTAAAATAAGACACAAGATCTGAAACATAAATTTTAAAAATATTGCGTTGGGTGTTTGAATTTGGCAGTAAAATCTACAAAAATGGGTGGATCTTTTTGAGTATTCTAAAATGGGTGTTGTAAAACCAAAAACAACTAACTAAGAAATAAAAAATCTATAATTAGGATATTGGGTGGGAAAAAATATTAATTGAATATCCATAAAGAGATAAAAGAAAAAATTTAAAATAGGAAGTAACTTGATTAAGTTTTATTTAATATTTTTTTAATTTTAAAATGGAAGGAACACAACAACAGACTATTATTGCACCCGTTGTGCGCCGCAGTTGCGGTTGCCCCCGCGGGTCAAAGAATAGACTTAGTACAACACAAGTGCCTACTCAGGAGGGAGGCAGGAGAGGAGAGTTCCATAGTGACGCTGCACTGACACAGCTGGTTCAAGGAGCACAAGCTGCTAGGATGCAGAGCATAAACCCTTGGGTCCCAAAGCTGACCTGGAAGCCACCCAAGGTCACCACTACCAAAATGATTAGAAACAAGGAGGTAGAACTTACTTTGTATGTGTTTGACGTCGTGTACCGGATAGAGTTGGTCCTGTCAGCCATGCTGGAGAAGTTGAAGCCTGTACTTGATACTAGCTACAAGCCCTACGTCAGTGATGGCAATCAGGAGAATGACAAGGAGCCCCAGTTCTACCAAACTGATGAGGGACAGCTTGTGCTAAAGAAAGTTGCAGCCTTTTACAACAAGGTGCCCATGCCCTGTGTTGTGCCCAATCCCAATGAGTTGACCCCTACTGTCAAAAATCCTGCCCAGAAGCACATCCCTGATATCAAACACATCATCCTGCTTAAGCTAATGCAGGAATCAGGTGACTACAAGGCGGCTGCAGCCATTGTTGGAGTGGATCCCAAGTGCGCCAGCAAGGCCTTCCATAAATTCATTAATACTAGTTGTGTCCTTGCCGCGGAGAAATCCTTGCACATGTCAATCATGCTCACCAAGGAGCACAAATGGGCAATCCACCAGTGGATTACCAGGGACTGCCATCTTGAACTGGCAAATATACAGGCCATGGTCAAGTCTGCTTTTGGGATTGAGGCCTCAATTTCCTTTTACTACCATCTGGTGAAGGGAATGCAATTTTCTTGGAAAAAGCTTGGGGTATCCCCCTACAATTGAAACAGCCCAGCCAATATTGAGACCCGGAAAAATTACGCTGAGGCGTACACTGCCCTCAAAGCCAAGGGGACGGTCAAATTTTACTATATCAACAAATCAGCATTTTCCTTGTTGATGCACAATGAGTATGGGTATGTCCCTAGAGGCTCCAATGACAGGGTGGCTTGGCGTGCTGCAGTCCGCGCCACAGCCTATTCAATGGTGGCTCTCCTTGGTCCAAAGGGGGTTGAGCTCTACCAAATGATACTAGGCTCCCACAATAGCCAGACCTTCCTGTCATTTCTTTGATTGGTCCAGGAGCACCTGAGGCGCACAATCCTGGGCTTCACCAACATAATTGTGTTGGACAATGTTGGTCTCTACAAGGTGGCTGATATTATTGAAGAATTTCCATTAATTGACACAAGCATTGCAGTGGCCCCCCAGCAATTGGCCACGGCAAATATGTGCCTTCTCTTCCTCCCTGCCTATTTGCCCTTCCTAAATCCCATCAAGGAAGACTTTGGGTGGCTCAAGCAAGTTGTCAAGCGAGGAACCCCAACTGGGACTGAGGACCTGTTTGATTTGCTGCAGGCCGTGATCCATACCCTCCCAGCTGAGACAGTGGCCAAATTTTATGGCCACGCTGATTTGTTCATCCCCGCGTGCCTAGCCAAACAGCCAATCAATTAAAGGCTTTGTGTGTCCAACTTTTTTATATTCTCTAATTTATTATTCAATATTTATTAATTATCATTTTATATTTAGATGTTTCTACGCCCGCAATTACATTCAGAAGATCCATCAATAGATGTAATTATTTTATTTATTTTATTGTATATTATTTTATTATGCCATCTAAGGGTATCCCAAACGCTTGATACTGGATTACGCAAACGCATTAATATCACTTTTGGAAATTAAATATTTATAATAAAAAAAGTTAATGTAATGTGTCCAAATCAGAAGTAGATTTTATTGAAATATATTATTATGCTTTTATTAAGACCTTCTCTGGGATATATTCTGCAAATCTTGTTTGCTAAAATAGGAATTAGAAAAATTTATTATAATAAAAATATTATAAATTGCAATTGAATTATTTGGAAGAGAGAATTTATTAAGAACGCCTGTAGTGAGTTTGGCAGTATGTACCCACCCCACAATGGAGGTGGCGCACAACCTCCACCGCCACACCGTGGACAGTGAATACACCCTGGTTAAAATATTCACGGTAGCTGTTAAAAGGGAGTATTGTTAGGTGGGAATGGAGTACCAGCTTTTCAGGCTGGCTGCAAACCAGTAGATACCAGCCAGGACCAGGGCGTCCTGGATGACATGATCCACTGAGTTGTACCTGGGGCAGACCTTCTTTCCATCCAGGGAGAGCCAGGCCTTGTCAATCTCAAGAAGGACCCTGTCTAGGTCCTCCACTCTGGTGCCCATTCCAAAGTAGAAGAGATACCCAAGGTAAACAACAAGGTGAAGCCTTTGCCCAGCAAAGGCTTGTGTAAAATTGCACAGTTTATTATAAACTGCGCTTATCCCTTGTCGTGCTTTGTCTTGGCAAAGGTCGGCTCCATAGCTGCCGGGACTCCCGTCTCGTTGGCACTCCAGGCCAGCCCAAAGTCCCCCAGGAGGATTTTGGTCTTCTTTACGGCTGTTGCGTCTGCAACAGCCAATTTGCTCACCGCGCGCCCAAAGTTCTCAAGCAGGTAAGACAGAGTGTGCTCCACCGGGAAGCAGAAGTAAGCAGCCGCATGAGCCTGGCCCATCTCCGGTACATTCTTGAATGGGAGCGTCACCAGGACGTCCCAAACAAGCTCAATGGAGTTTACACAGTAAACTCTACTGAGTGATACCGGGTCCAGGCAGACCAGTTGGGCATCCTTGTAGGCAGTAACTGCCCACTTGGATGCCCCCTTGGCATGTGTAAGCCCAGCCAATGCCTCCCGCGACATCAGAAAAGACCTGTGGATACGGTCTTCAAGCTCCCGCAAGACAGGGGGGACAGGAAAAGCTGCTTGGCCACATGAGTGGCATAGTTGGCGTAGAATGTGGCGGGGACAAAAGGGACCAGATCTGGCAGAGTTCACCATCAACTTCTTCTAAAAAAAGGTAAGTACTTGGAAATTTTTATTAATTATTATTTTAGGTTACCTTCTACAGTCTTCTCCTTGCCCGCAGCCTTGACAGGCTTTGCTATTCTCAGTGTAACCAGTTGTGCTGGCTGCTCAGTGTCATCTGTTTGGGTACGTTTTGTGGGTCTTAGGTGGGCATACATTTCTGGGTCATCTGTTCAGACAGACAGAGCAGAGAGGGCAAAGGACTTGAATTGAAGGCCTTCCACAACGTGCTTCTGTAAATTTAAGAATTGCTCAATTGTTGTTTTGGGGGTGTCTGAAATCTTGGCCATGAGTACTTTGGCAGACACCTTTTCAATTTTTTCCCCTTCAAGGACGGCAGACTTAACTCTTGCTTTGACCTTGCGGTCAATCTCTTTAAATTTGGCAATCACCAAGTCAAGGTCTTTTAGCAGCTTTTAGAGTTCTCTTATTTTATTTTTTTACTAACCTTTCCATATGTTTTTATAGCTTTTGCCCCAATAAATTCTGTATTATTTTGGTACTGTTGCCTCTTTGTTTATTCCTTTTTGTTTTCCCGTTTATTACATTATCCCATCTTTTTACCCATTGTGTATATGTTTTACGCTCATCTCAATACATGTCATTTGCTTTGTGTTGGCATTGTTTCCTTGATTACCATATTATTTTTGGCGCTTGACATAGCCCCTTGTGAAAATATTAACAACAATTTGATGATCAGCTAAATTTGAGTTAGAAAATTATAGTGTTAACTGTTTTTAGATAAAGTTGTTACTGATCCAAATTCAAAACCTTAATGATAAACTTTAAGCCAATCAGGAGCTGAGTGATAAAGTGATTGTTGTGACATAAAGGGTCATTCAATAATTCTTTGATGCATGTGCACTAATTAATATGATTGGCTGGATGTTTTGCCATTATACGCTATTCCGCTGTGGCAAGTTGTTGGTGGACTAGTGCCCAATCAGCTACTGGGTTAGCACTAGTCCATCAACAACTTGCACAGCGGCAATGACACACAATGGCAAAACATCCAGCTAATCATATTAATTAGCGCACATGCATCAAAGAATTATTGAATGACCCTTTATGTCACAACAATCACTTTATCACTCAGCTCCTGATTGGCTTAAAGTTTATCACTAAGGTTTTGAATTTGGATCAGTAACAACTTTATCTAAAAAAAGTTAACCTATAATTTTCTAATTCAAATTTAGCTGATCACCAAATTGTTGTTAATGTTTTCACAAGGGGCTATGGTTGGGTGCTAAAAATAACTGTGTTCAGGATCTAGATACACAACATAGTAAATATATGATTTTATAGAAATAAGCTGAACATAAAGAATAAAACCAACTATAAACAAAGAAAACAAAAACAATTGAAATTCAAAATAACGATAATATAAATAGAATTTTTTTGGGACCAGGGGGTTTATTGAGGCGGGGTAGAGTGATGCCTAGTAGGCAGAATGGCGCGGGAAGGAAGACTTAGAGGCAGTGCTGGCCTGGGGGGTCTGGGATTGGATGGGTTGGGTTTGCGGGCAGGGGGTGTTGGTGGCGGGGGTGGAGGAAGGAGGATTGCGCGTGATGGCTGCCATATACTGCTCATTGTACTCTTCATCAGTCATTGGATGGATGGGCTGGTAGGTGGCTGTGACACAGGGTGGGAGGCGCTTTTCCTTGTGTGATTGGTTGCCCATGTTCACATGGAAAACCATTTGCGCAAACAAGTCAGCCACCATTTGGTGACCAAAGAGAAAATTGTGATCAAGGACCCCAAGATAGAGGTCGTTGAAAGCCTGAGGGTGGCACTCTGGTAGGTATCTCTAATATTAAAGAACACAACATCTGCCAGACAGACGTCAGCGTGGCCAGCTGGGTACACGGAGGCCTGGTGCCCGTGTCCCTGGATGGCCTCAAGGGTGGTGGAGCTTCCCTCCATCTGGTGGCTCAAGAAACCCCGGTATTAGGAATTTGAGCCATCCCAGGAGTTGAGCAATCCACCAAGGATGTGGCCGTATGAGTACCCATCAATGAAATCAGGGTTTGTCTGATAGTAGACAAAACCCTTGGCTAAAACAGCCAGAAATGCACCAATGAAAGTCCCCTTCTTGACCTTCTTCCTTCCATTCTTGGTGGCGGCTTTTCCTTGGGTGCCAAAATCATCAAAAGCTATGGATAGCTTATAGTAAGAGATGAACATGACATCATCTGAAAGACTAGTCAGGCATTGGACCAGGGTGGATTCAATGGCGGGATCATACAGGGAATCCTCAGCGCCATCCCATTGGTCACCGGCAAAATTAGTAAGAACCCGTATGGAAGCCACCTTCCCATACATCCAGAGCTGCACCATGAGCTCAGAGACCCATATGTTATGGTGCGCAAGCTGCTTCCAGACCTGGGTCAAGGGAAGCTTGGGGTCCTGCTGGAGGAGGTCAAGCATTATTGGGTAGGCCTCGGTTATCTGGGACTCCATGGCTTTTTTTGGCTTCTTGGCCATTCCAATCAGATTCCCCTTATTCATTAGGTTGTTGAACTCCCGCATTATGATGGCTTAGGTAAATTGCAACTGGGCGGCAATCTGATCCCAGGACAGACCCTGCAGGTTGAGTGCCACAATTTCCTGAAAAATTTGGGCGGTGATGATTTGTTGCTTGGGGCGCTGGGCCGGGGGAGCTGAAGCCTGATTGGCTGAGGGGGGAGAAGATTGGCTGGTGGCAGAAAGATGTTCCAAATCAGGGTTACCATCCTGATTGGTTAGTTGACGGGCAGTTTGTGCAGGGGTGGGTGTGGGAGCAGGGGCAGAGCTAGACGCTAAGTGACTCTCAAACAAGTCAAAGCCATAGGGGTTGGTGGTAAGATACAGGTCAGCTTCCTTGTTATCCGCCTCAAAGGCTTGGGTGTAAATGGGTGCCTCTACGTTCTAAGCCTCGCCTCCATTGAAGCTGGCTTGGCTGCTGGCGCCGTTGAAGATGTTGTTATTAAAAACAATTGTAAAAAACCTAGGATAAAATCACTAAAAGTAGAAATTTTAAAATTTAATGAATTATTTTTATTGTAATATCAAGTCCATATTTGGAAGGTTCTCAAACCTTTTCATACAAATCTGGAGCCATGAAAATGGATAAAATGCCTCTGGTCCTAAATTGGATAGCTGTTGATTGGCTGTTAAACTGTTATTTTTCTATTTTAGGCTGTCCATACTACACATCTTGTGTGAGTTCATTTTGTTTTTTTCTTGTGTAATCTTGCTTCTAGATTGCTCTAATTTTGTTTCACTTCAGTCCTTCTGTTGGTGCCTCATATGAATCCTGCTTGGATTATAATATACTCCAGAATAGCATCCATCCATTTCAGTTGTTGTGTCAGTTCATTTTGTTTGTGGTTTGAACTACACCGCTTGATGTTTGATATAATTTTGTATCATGGGCTAGTGAAATTTGTTTTTGGCTTGACAGTTCATTTATTAACCAAAAATATTTAAATTAATTGAATCCTGAATCTTGCGCGGCTTGGATTTTGTTTAAATCTGAAATCATTTTGTTTAAATCTGAAGAATTTTTGCTTGTTGCCATAGCTTTTAAAACTACTGTACAATTTCTTTTAGAGTGAGGTATAGGTTATTAGCCTTTGTGTGCACCAGTAGGCGGTGATGCCTGAGGATGGTATCAGCACTTTGTTCAAGCATAATGTAGGGGATGTGTTTGTCTTTGATAATGTGGTATACTGTGTCATTTGATATGTGGAAATGTTTTTCATTCCTTACTAATGTATTGTGGGTTAGTTGATGTGTGGAGAGGTCTTTCCCTTTTGTCTTTTACTCAGTGTTATATAGGTTTGGCCAGTCTGGGTCTAGGTGATCAGGATGATCCTCTCTTGGCTGACATAGCCTAGAGAGAGCATCAGCTGTGATCATATCTGCCCCCCTTTTGTACTGGATGTCCATGTTAAGCTGCTCAAGCAGGGACATCCATTTGTCTTGCTGCCTTGTGAGTGCGTTTTGAGCTTTGAAATAGATTAAGAATTTATGTTAATTAGTACTCAAACGTTTAAATTTCCTTCTAGATAACATCTCTATTTCTTGCATGCATGATATATTGCTAGAAATTCCTTATTGTGTTTAGGGTACCTCTGCTCAGTGTTAGTTAGTTGTCTACTTTTTTAACAGACTGAAAGGAAGTCTTGCTGCCCTGACTGGCTGTCAGGGAATTCTTCCCTGCCCACCAGAATGATAATTTCATAAGCAATATTTTCCTTGGTCATAATTTCAGTCCACATCTTCTCAACAAAAAGTTTAATTTACAGTCTATTGGTAAAAATATTCCCCTGAATGGGGTTCAAACCTCAGATAACTCTGGGGACATTAACGTTAATGTTAGTAAGGTTTCAAAAGATACTTTACCTATTTAATAATTTCTATTCACTTGTTTCACGCTTACAACTTTGGTTTTTCTTCTGCAAGTGTTAGTAGCTCATCAATACACGTCACTTACCGCTCAAAATCTGATTGATTGCCTGCTTCTTTGTTGCCGCTCTTGGATCCACTGGACTTATATTTCAATATGGCTCCATACTTGATCTCCATTGATCTTAAGCTTAATATCCGCTTAATTGTTTCTATTCTTGCTGATGCTCCTTGGTACCTCTCTTGTAGTCAGCTAATCAGACATACAATTAATGCCCATTTGAAACAGGTACTAAATTTTATCATCAATTTAAGGGAAATCTCTTGCAAATTCCCTCATATCCCAATAGCCTCTTAAATATTTCAGCCTCAATTTTGGGGCATTTAAGGGAGAATTTTATATCATTTCATATTGTTCCAACAATAAAGATATTCTTTTATTTCTATACTTGCCTATACTTATCTCTGCACCTTCCTTCTGAAACCATGAAAGGAAGCCAATTCCTGTTCTGGTTTCTAGTTCTTTTCCTTTATGTGGTACTGGCCTTAGAAAATCCAACTCCCACCACAGACTGGTACAATTATTCTCTTGATGACTCCCATCAGAAGGAGTTCCTGAAAAATGGTTGGTTCAAATACCCCTCAGGTTACTGGGGAAAAAAGTTCCAGTACAGCCGGTCCACAAATCCACCTCCACCAGTTGAACCTTCCTTAGTGAGATCAAATGCCTTCTTCTAACTGTTATCTTATCTTGTGGGTTATTTCTTTCTGGGTAGATTCAGTTCAATGATAGGTTAGTTTACATTTCTAGGCCATTTTGATCACCTGGCTATGGTTACAGTTCCTATTGGTTTGGTTATTTCAGGACTCAACTTAGGGGCTTTGGCTCATCAGATTGGTAACTTGTTCCCTCTCAAGTGGGTCCCTGATACTGGTGGATGCATAGTACTGCACCAATGGCGGTGTCACTGGCATCCAACTCAAGCTGGTAGCACCTGTTGTTATTAGGGTATTGCAAGATTGGAGCTTCATTCAGAGCTTGTTTTAATAACTGGAAATTCTTGTTGCATTCCAGTGTCCAGATGAATTTCTTTTTGGCATTAACTTTGGTTAGGTCATTGATTGGTGTGGTTAGTTTCCTGAAGTCTTTGATGTATTTTCTTAGGTAAGACACCATTCTGAGAAAGCATCTAACTTGATTAACAAAGGTGGGGTGTTTCATGTTCTTTATGGCTTTTATTTTATCTGGATCTGCTTTGATGCTACTATCAGAGACAATGTGGCCCAAGAACAAGAGTTCCTTTTCCATAAATTGGCACTTGCTAGGCTTTACATAGAGTTTGTTCTTTGCAAGTCAATAAAGTGTCTTGCAGACATGCCTGAGGTGTGCCTCTTTGGTTTTGAGAATATGATGATATCATCAAGGTAGAACAATGTATTTGAGAGACTTTTTAGTTCTTGGTTCATCAGAGTGACAAAAATTGCAGGAGCATTAATCATCCCAAAGTCCATTACCCTAAACTCAAAAGATCCAAATTTTGTTCAGAATGCAGCTTTTGGTATGTCCTTTTCTTTTACCTCTACTTGGTTGTATCCTGAGGTGAGGTCAATTTTAGAAAAAAAATTGGCTCTGGAGAGTCTTGCAAACAGGTCCTCTATGAGTGGGAGAGGGTATTTATTCTTTACTGTGCTTGCATTGAGAGCTCTATAGTCTGTTACTAGATGGAGTGAATCTTTCCTTTTCTTTACATAAAATCCTGCTGCCCCCACAGGGATTTGGATGGGCCAATGAAGCCTTTAGTCAGGTTATCCTCAATGTGGCTTTTGAGGGTTTGTGTCTCCATGGGGGAGAGTCTGCAAAGAGGTGAAGGTTTGGGCGTAGCCTTGCATAGGTCAATATCATGTTTGACCTCCCATTTGGGTGGTAACTCTGTGATCTCTTCCTTAAATACTGGGTGTATTCCTTTAGGAGTGCTGTAAGCTCTGGGGATTGAATTTTGGTTGTTTGCATGTTATTAAATTTGGTGTACCATTATGTGGAGCATACTGTCTTTGGTTAGACGTTCTGAGTTGTCCTAATTTATGATTTGGACAAATACTGTGTCTCTCAGGATGAGATTGTTAGGTTCCTTGAGGGTGTTAAAATTGACTCCATTGTGTTTGATGGTCATGGTCTTTGTTTTCTAACATACACTGGGGTTCACTCAGGTGAAACAGTCCATATCTGCTACAATTGTCAAGGAGCTGGATGTACAGGTATTCTGATTGCCGCCAACACACTTGACATCCGGTCATTGCCTGATTTGGTGCCAATTCAAAATACAGTTCAACATAAAGAGAAAGGCAACAAAGCAATATCAAATGATTTTTCCAATTATCCAGAAACTTGAACCCATCCTGCACATGAACATCCTTATCTTTGATCTGACTTAAATCCCTGCCACAGCACAAGCTGTATAAGTCCAAAGTATCAACTAATAAAATATACTTCTCTTCTTATTAATTCCTTATTTGAAGCTTCCCCAAAAGTTGCTACTAATCACTGGTAGTAGCTACGGTTTTTTGACCACACCCATGAAAGAAAGAATGACTGAAAAGAACCCATCCACCTTTGCTCACATACTAAACCAGGCCACATCTCAGGATAGCTGGAAGACATAATTCCACACCCACAATATTGGCAAAGATATACCTAGTGGATGCACTGTATTCAAAGGACTGGTCATGTCCAAATCATGCACCAAGATAATTCAATACAGTTGCTCTCTTCAACCACAAACAAACACACAACCACCTATCACAGGCAAAACTACCAACACCAAGTACATTTGTATTGACAATTTCTTTGATAAAAACAAAGAAAACATCATTAACTGGCTGGACCACTCAGCCGCTAAACTCTGCGCCAGCCACATCCCCCACAAAAAATGGGTCCAGGAAGCCAGCAAGAGCCTGTACAAGGCT
Source organism: Entomophthora muscae (assembly GCA_014839935.2). Lineage (NCBI taxonomy): Eukaryota > Fungi > Entomophthoromycota > Entomophthoromycetes > Entomophthorales > Entomophthoraceae > Entomophthora > Entomophthora muscae. The sequence goes on from QTSX02000158.1 coordinate 193,458, forward strand.
GCAGCTAACTGGTTTGCCACTTGGGTTGGCTCACTAATGAAAACCAGCTTAATAACTGGGAAGAGTTCAAAACAGACATCGCCCACAATTTCCATGTCACTGAATCCCTCCAAGAAAGTGCAATACAGCACAGTGATCTTCCTCAGAAGACCACTGCCACAGCTTACACTAATGAATTTGAAGAGATACACCGCAAAATTCAAAACTCAGCACAAGCTGAAAACGTGCACACAAGAGCCTCATTCATCAACAGAATGAAACCCTCAGTCACTGCCCTCATCTGTCCAGAGGCCAAACCTCCAAGCCTGTGCTCATTGCAGAAGCCAAGCGTGCAGAAAAATGCGCAAATAAAGAATACACTGCACACAACAGCAACCACTACTCCAATGGTGATGGCAGAGAGAATTCCAATGGCAAAAATGCCAAAAAACCAACCACAACAACAGCAACTACAATAAAAATAATTTCAATTGCAGCCAAAGCGCAAACTACTCCTGTCCCAAGAAAGAGGACACAGCCAAAGTAAACAATCCTGAAACAGCAACCTTCTATAAATCTGACCCCACATTCTCTCACCTCAAAGGTCTCAAAACAGAGGAACAGGGAAAAGAGGAGGGGTAACAGGTTAAAGTGCCTCTGTCTCCCCCCAAACCAGCAAGAAAGTGTATCAAGGCACAAACCTTTCTGCTTGCATCTCACATGTCCTGTAATCTTCTTTCTTTATGAGCGTAAAAATTAAATATCACTCACAACTTCTTGTCTACTCATGCAATTATAAATCTCATACACACAAAACTTTTATTTGACTCTGGTGCACAACACACCATGCAAACCATTTTTAATCAAGTAAAAAATACCAGTTGTCAAATCCAACTTTAAATATGCCAGAATGGCAGACAAATCAAAAGTTCTACTTGAAGGCAAAACAACTCCCTTCAGAATTGACCTCCAAGAAATTCAAACATCCATCAAAGGACTTTTCATGAACAACATAAAATACAACATTGTAGAAGGCATGGACTGGTTTACCCAAATGAGCCTCAGTGTATGTTGGAAAACAAATACCATGGCTGTTGTATCTTCAGCTATGGTGTGATATGAATGTATAAACTTAACTCAATTATGACCTATGTATTACTAGAGACTAAGCTAAGATGATTCTTTTTTTAGTGTGTATAATAAATTTATAGTTAATGTAATATCAATTCTATATTTAATACAAGGAAAGAGTTATATAGGGGTTTTGTGATTAAACTTAAGCCAATGATCCTCTTATCATACTTCACCTCAGATCATATTGATTCTCAGCCCATCAATTGATATGATTGTTTGATGGGCTAAATAACCATCTGAGGTTATGACCCATTGATCAACCAGACTAGTTTTTCATCCAAAATACAGGACAATTTGACCCATTGCACTAGATCCTAATTGATGGGAGGTATTGATGTCAGTAATGGCTAGTTTATACTAACTGCATTATGACAATGATCATCAAATGCAATGGAGTCACTTTCAACATCTTCAAAGAACCCAATGATCTCATCCTAAGAGACACAGTATTTGTCCAAATCATAAATTAGGACAACTCAGAACGTCTAACCAAAGACAGTATGCTCCACATAATGGTACACCAAATTTAATAACATGCAAACAACCAAAATTCAATCCCCAGAGCTTACAGCACTCCTAAAGGAATACACCCAGTATTTAAGGAAGAGATCACAGAGTTACCACCCAAATGGGAGGTCAAACATGGTATTGACCTATGCAAGGCTACGCCCAAACCTTCACCTCTTTGCAGACTCTCCCCCATGGAGACACAAACCCTCAAAAGCCACATTGAGGATAACCTGACTAAAGGCTTCATTGGCCCATCCAAATCCCTGTGGGGGCAGCAGGATTTTATGTAAAGAAAAGGAAAGATTCACTCCATCTAGTAACAGACTATAGAGCTCTCAATGCAAGCACAGTAAAGAATAAATACCCTCTCCCACTCATAGAGGACCTGTTTGCAAGACTCTCCAGAGCCAATTTTTTTTCCAAAATTGACCTCACCTCAGGCTACAACCAAGTAGAGGTAAAAGAAAAGGACTTACCAAAAACTGCATTCCGAACACAATTTGGATCTTTTGATTGTAGGGTAATGAACTTTGGGATGATCAATGCTCCTGCAATTTTTGTCACTATGATGAACCAAGAACTAAACAGTCTCTCAAATACATTGTTCTACCTTGATGATATCATCATATTCCCAAAACCAAATAGGCACACCTCAGGCATGTCTGCAAGACAATTTATTGACTTGCAAAGAACAAACTCTATGTAAAGCCTAGCAAGTGCCAATTTATGGAAAAGGAACTCTTGTTCTTGGGCCACATTGTCTCTGATAGTAGCATCAAAGCAGATCCAGATAAAATAAAAGCCATAAACAACATGCAACACCCCACCTCTGTTAAACAAGTTTGATGCTTTCTCAGAATGGTGTCTTACCTAAGAAAATACATCAAAGACTTCAGGAAACTAACCACACCAATCAATGACCTAACCAAAGGTAATGCCAAAAAGAAATTCATCTGGACACTGGAATGCAACAAGAATTTCCAACTATTAAAACAAGCTCTGAATGAAGCGCCAATCTTGCAATACCCTAATAACAACAGGTGTTACCAGCTTGAGTTAGATGCCAGTGACACCGCCATTGGTGCAGTACTATTCATCCACCATCAAGGGCAGCAAGACTTCCTGCCAGTATGTTTAAAAAGTAGAAATGTTTAAAAATCAGGATTGACCTGCTAGCAAGATTCTGAGTAAGCGGGTTTGTGACCCGCAATCCAATTATCCAGTCACTTGAAGCCAAACTAGGAAGTTGACTTGAATTTCCAAATCCAAGAGCATGAACAAATGATGACCCCTACAGTGGATAACTTATTTTGGCGCCTGACTCATTACCAGGATCAGGCCACTCCCTTCACTATCCCACCGTGTAATCAACACTATCATGTTCCTGCTATCCATGATTCACATCAACTATATAATCATTATCTCTCAATAAAGAATATTATCTATTTTTCAAACATTTTTCTCTTTGTAACTCTGCTAAAACAGCACAGCTACAACATTGGTAGCACAGGTAGGTTCTCTATCCTACCTTATCTTGGAAAATTCTGCCTGTTGCCTGTACTTGCCGCGGTCAACAAATCCTTGATAGAATCATGTCTGGCCTCCTGCTAGACTGAACACCATATACACATGGTAAAAAAATCCCTGATGGCTTTGTCTTTTACCAGGACACAGTAATCACTCTTTCAGCCTTTAAAACCTTGTCAGCATGAGGTTTCTTCCAAGCGCCTGCTGCCACTTCTCAAGTGACTGATGAAAACGTTATGCCAGCTTATGTAGCTTTGTTGGAAATTGTGGGATAGTAAGAAGCTGTCTCCAGGTGGTGGGGAATTACCACCCAAATCCACTTAGAGTTAATGATTAACCACCAACGCAGCTTCAAATACCGTTTTGTAAAATTTCCAAATGAGATACTAGGATTAAGTAAAATAATTAATCCTAACCAAAGTAGCCCAATATAAATACCCTGTGAAAGCATCAGAGAATCTTCAGAATAAAATTCAGGACATTGAGATGCAGCACAATTTTTATTTTCCAAGACAGGGGAGACCACTCCAAGATTGGCAGGCATTGAATTATCATTGGGAGGTGCCAACAACAAAGTTCCAACTGCAGGGCCCCATCTTCCAATAATGATCCAGCTTAGAATAAGATTTTAGGGAATGTAGCACAACAATCCAACTACAGAATTCATTTTTAAAAAGTAAATTAGACCAAGGGATATGTGATTTTTATTGTTTAAATTTTGGGAGGACTCAACTTTTAGAGTTGAAACAGTGAAAATTATTCAATATATATAAAAATTAACTAAGCAATACCACCTGAATCCTGGGCTTCTATTCCTTCTACATTGTCAAGTGAGTATCTAGTCCAGGTTGCAAAGAACCCTTAAGTGACCAATTTCTGACAACCATGCTGATTAACAAGCTCATATCAAGTAACCCTCAAATTACGTCAATTTATCAACATCAACTTGCAAGGGGGAATTGGTTTCATCTGGTAGACTGGAACAGTTGTAACCCATTTTTGATTGACTGTTTGATTTAAATCTGTTAATTTGGTCAATTTTGTTAACAGTTTGCTGTCTTTTTGAGCCTTCCTACTTGGCCAGATAATTCCTGGCATGATGGAACCTACTGTGACAGTAGCCCAGAGACTTTGCAGAGCTGCCTTAGAACCTTTTTCGGGAGCCAATGACAACAATGCCATAGCATGGATTCAATCTGCTCAGAGCAATTTGGCACAAATAGAATTCCCACAACAATTTTTGATTGTAGAGATCTTCATTCAGCTAACACACAACACTGGCACCTGGTGCAACAAGTGGCATGAAGACCATACCAAAAAAGACTGAGATACCTTCAAGCAGGACTTCCTGGCAAGATTTGTGCTGAAGGACACCACACTTATGATTATACTCCAAGTGAAAAACCTCACCCAGCCAGGCATAGTGAAATAGCTTACCCGCGCTTATGAGGAACTCCAACTATGTGCTCCCTCAGATATGGTCTTTGACACTCCAGCTACCCACCTCATGTACTACAATGCTCTCAAGTTGCACATAATGAGACACGTAAACCTGGACTAAGTAACTAACCTGCAAAATTTGTACTGCAAGGCAGAGAAATCAGAACAAACGTCCAACACTCTCCACAAGGAGCAAACTGGAAAAAGAGAGAGACCTAAAACGCTCACCCAGCCAGGTGTTTGAGTTGATCACCCCCTGGGAACAACAACAACAGTGCAAACCATAAGCCTACGGGCTCTAATTGACACAGAAACAGGAACAACAGTCAGTCAAATTGTACCCATTTTTGTATTACTGCCACACAAGGCAACCAAGACAAGGAAAAAGCCCAGGGAGAGCATTAAGAAAACCAAGCTTCCCTGCACAACTCCTGACTTGCCCAATGATGAATACCAACCTGAGGACGTGGACCAGTGTCCAATGATCCAAGTGCCCTCAGAGGACCTGGTACTTTACACCATTGCCAGACATCCCAATAAACTGATGTCTTACCCTTTCTATTTTTTGCAGTTGCACAGGTTCAGCACTCCTGGATTTGGGCGCAGACCAAACCTTAGTCAACAGCAGCTTTGTAGGTAATTTCAAGCTAGCCACTAATCCTTTGTGGATTAAGAACGTGGTTTTAGCTGATGAACATCACATTGCCGTGACAAGGGAAACCACCCACTTCTCTGTCATGCTTGAGAACCTCCACTCCACCATCCAAGGTCCCATCATTGACTTCCCGAGGTTTGACATTGTACTGGGGTTAGACTGGTTACAAAAGAACAACCCCCACATAGACTGGGCAACCTTGGTATTGACCATCAAATGCAAAGGCGTCAACCACCAGATCTATCCCAACTCAGTGGACCAGATCCTGTGTGACCACGTTTTTGTGCTCATCACAGAAACCTTGGACAAAAAGGAGAACCTCAAGGCAATTGACTGGGACTCCTGCCAGTACAAAATCATATACTTCAAGGACCACCAGGATACCACTACGCCTCAGGATTGCAAAATTGTAGTCCACCATCCAGAAATCTTCAAGAAAGCCCTACCTGGGTTGCCACCAGAGAAACACATCCAACACTCCATCCAACTCAAAGGAGCTGTACCCAAGACGCGACCCATCTACTGCCTGACCCCTAAAAAAGACAACAACTTATGTGCTTACCTCAAGGAAGCGTTAGAAAAAAGACTTATCCGCCCCTCACAGTCTCCTTTTGGTGCTGCCGTATTATTTGTAGCAAAAAAAGATGGTACCCTATGCTATTCACAGACTATTGAGCCCTAAAAAAAGTTAACATCAAGAATTGTTACCTGCTACCACTCATTGATAACCTCTTTGATGCCTTGGGCGGCGCCACAGTCTTCTTCATGATTGACTTAACTGACGGCTACAACCAGATCCACATCAATGAAAAAGATATTCTGAAAACAGCCTTGTGTACTAAATATGGATCCTAAAAGTGTGTGGTACTCAACTTTGGAATGACAAACACCCCATCAACCTTTGTGACTTTCATGAACAAGGTGTTTGCCCCTTGCATAGGCAAGCAGCCTTAGTCTACCTGGACAACATTATTGTCTATAGCCCTTTGATAGAACAGCATCACAAAGACCTGGAGTCAATCTTTGCTACCCTAGTGCAACACAATCTGCTAGCCAAGCCCTCCAAATGCCAGTTCTTATGCAAGAAGCTACCCTTCCTAGGACACATAGTTTCAAAAGATGGCATTAAACCCAACAGCCAGAAGATCCAGGCCATCTGAAAAATGCCACCGCACAAAGATAAGTCAGAGCTCTACATGTTCCTGGGAATGTTTGTCTATGTACAGTGATTCATCCCCAACTGCACCGTCTTGACTGTACCCTTGTCTGCCATAACTGGTGCCAAGTCCAAGTTTGTATGGACCCCCCCAACAAGACCTTTTTTCAGGGGTCTCAAAGAAAAACTCACAACAGCATGCATCCTACAGTATCCCAAATGCAATGGGAAAAATTAGATGGAAACAGATGCCTCAGATGCATCCATTGAGCAAGTAATAAAAATCAAAAACACCAATAGTGACTTCCTGCCTGTAGCCTACAAATCACAAAAACTGACAGATGGCAAGTGTCAATACCCAATATGTGACAAGAAGTTGTTGGAAATTATGCACTGCCTAGTCAAGTGGCGTTGTTACCTAGAACAGCAGGAAGAATTTACAGCATTGACCAACCACAAGTTGCTTACATATTTCAAACCCCAGGCAAATATATCCTGCTGACAGGCCCACTGGATAGAACTCCTGGAAAGATTCAATATGCTCATACAATATAAGCCTGGTCCAGAACTTGCTATGGCGGACACACTCTTGTACCTGTATGTCAGAGCCACAAGGGGAGAGAATGGGCTTGACTCAGACTGGCCCCTCCTGGTACTCCAAACAAAGGACAAAGGCTTTCCCCCTGGCACCACAGACATAACAAAAGAAACAGTCATTAAGAACAAACACTTATTTTCAGACGTGTATAGAACCTTACATCAAAAAATGTCCAACAGGACCACCATCTTGTATGTTCCCACACACCAGCAAGTTGACACCATCATATGTTACCATAGAGATCTAGGGCACACAAAAAGCTGCAACCTCTATGAATTCCTTAAACACAAAGCATGGTGGCTAACCCTGTATCAAGACGTTCCAGAAGACTTGAACCAATTCAAAGTATGTTAGAAATTTTCAAAAAGCAATACTCTGCCTAAGCCAGTACTACCTATTTGCACACAACTACCCTTCAAGGTGTGGACCCAGACATTGTGGGCCCCATGCCAGGAAAACATAATGAAAAGAGGTACATCATTACCGCAATAGACTTTGCCATGCAATGGCCAGTAGCACAAGCAGTCAAAACACATACAGTCAATGACATGTGGCAATTCATAGGGAAAGAAATCATCAGCAAGCTTGGAAAGCCAGAACTCCTGATAACCAACGGAGGCAAAGAATTGACCTCTGAGGATTCCAATGTATACCTCACCAATAATGGGGTCCAGCACACAGTGACAACACCCTACCATCTTCAGGCCAATGGACACATGGGGCAGCTTTATGGCAGCCTTGTGCAAGCCTTGGCTAAGCTCACTGCTGGGAGACCCAATGAATAGTACAAGTAGCTACCAACAGCATTGCTTGTATGCTGGACTTGTGTAAACAGATCCACCGGGGAAAGCCCCTTTTAGTTGGTTTATGGCACACAGCCCAATATCATCCAAGCACTATCAGGACCTAAGCTGGAAATGCCAATCAAGGTTCCACCCCGCTCTGATCCCCAGGTCATGCAAGCCAATAGCAATCAATCAGAAAAAGAAGAAAAACACCTACAAAAGACTTTGTCCCCATCTCAGACAGACATGAGGTTGGCAACAAAGTTTGGGTCATGAACATTGACAAAGGGAAGCTACAACCATAAAAGATGGGCCCAGCAATCATCCTAAAGGTAAACAACAACAACACATACCTTGTGCAAAGACTTGGAAAATGTAAACAATACAAGATCATCCACCATGATTGCCTGAGACCCTGCAAGTCAAGACAGTAACAATGTGAGACCATCCTACCTGCCACAGAACAACAGCTATTCCAGTATGACGCCCAGGCTCCCAACAACCTCCCTGACAACCTGCCCCCAGAGGAGGCCGACCTTCAGTTGGGGGTGTCAAAACAGCAGGCTCAACCCACCAGCAAGGTTCCAAGTAAACAGGTTTGCAACCTGCAATCCGGTTATCTGGTCACTTCAAGCCAGACTAGGAAGTTAACTTGAATTTCCAAATTCAACAAGATGAACAAATGATGATCCCCTACAGTGGATACCTTGTTTTGACACCTGTCTTATTACCAGGATCAGGCCACCCCCTTCATTATCTCACTGTGTGATCAACACTATCATGTTCCTGTTATCCATGATTCACATCAACTATATAATTATTATCTCTCAATAAAGAATATTATCTAGTTTCCAAATATTTTCTCATTTGTAGCTCTGCTAAAACAGCACAGTTACAACAACTTGTTTGTTCTTCTTTGCTTTGTTAATTTTTATTATGCCTGGCAGTATATTATACAGAATTGTAACAAGTACATTGATAAATTTACTATTAAAAACAAAAGTTAAAAATAAAATTAAAGCAAAATAAAAGACAAACCACATCTTTATTTGATTGGCTTTTTGGCAAGGTATGCAGGGATAATGAAGTGGAATGAGTTTAGAATTTAGCCACAGTATTTGCTAGAAGGGTATAGACCCTAACCTTCAGCAAATCAAATAAGCCCTTGGGATCAGAAGGCATTCCCCACTTGACAACTTGCTTGAGCCACCCAAAGACCTTTCTTTGTTGTGAATGAATTTTTGATTCTAGTATTGAGCACAAGTCAAAACTGTTAATTGAACCCTGGACCCCAGAAAATGCGGCCCACAAGCCAAGAGGGCAAGGGGCTGGCCACCCACATTTTTGGGCTCAAATCTGAAGGCTATTTGATTAACTTCCCACAAAACCAAGAAGTTTTCTAAAATGGAGCATTGGCTACTGTCAAATGTATACCACTGAAATTCCAGACCTACAAAGAAGTAGCCTCTCAACTTTTGGGGTACCAGATTTGGTAGGTTTGGTTTACAGGGAAAGAGGGTACCAATTCCTTGTGTGGTGACAAAAATATGTTAATACACAATGTTAACTTCAATATATCTTTAGCTTAACTAGGCAGAACTGTTTTAAAACAAATACTAACCATTATTTTAGATATAGTTTTCAGGTTTGGCACCTAAAATTGCATCACTAGCCAAGTTTTCAGCTCCTATGAAGAACTTGAGATTTCTGAGGTTGTGCCGTTGCACTGCTGGATCACCCAAGAGTAAATACTTTCTTCAGATTGAGTTGAGAGAAAACCAGTATAGTGTTTTTGGATCAAGGGAAAATATTCTGATCAGTAGATTGGTTTGTCCTTGGTGCCACTGAATATTATTAGGATTATTTGGGTTTC